>WOVY01005618.1:0-101175 GCA_013436015.1 Rhipicephalus annulatus
CCTTCCTTCCTTCCTTCCTTCCTTCCTTCCTTCCTTCCTTCCTTTGCGCTGTTATTGTCTTTTTTTCTCTGTGTTTTAACTGAGACGGTGTGAATTAGGATGAAAACCAACGGGGCATTACATGCGTATGGTTTTGTTAAGTTGGCCTGCTCTCGTGGCTCTCGCTGGTTTTAATACAAAGCGAGCATCACGACAGTCTTGACACCTGTACTGTGAGACATTGTTGCCTTGTGCAAAGATGGGCGAGCTGATTGTTTAGATGACATACCTCTGTTGTATAGAAGATTACTATAATGTTCGCCTTATATGTGCCTACGTTTGATCCTGATCATTATTCGCGGAAATATTTCCTTCTGCTTTTTGAAGACTGTAGAACGAACAAAACACATGGTATGATAATTCGTGATGTGCGGCTAAAGGTGTGACGAGATGGCAAACCCGTAAGGCTGACCAGCGCACAATCACATGTCTCGGCAAATGACTTCGAATGCGCTTCTCTGATGACGACCCCTTGTGGTAAAAGTGCGAGGAGTTCTTGAGTGTTAATTTGCCGCCATGCGTGAATAATCATCTCGCTCACTAGAATAAAACGCCGCCCTATGGTTTAGTTTCAGTGGAACTTGCTGCCATCGTTAACACACATGCGCTTATATAAGTCCAGGTATCCTGTGAAAGGCCCAGAGAAAGAATTGATGTTGCACATTTTTTATTACCCTGTAAAAGTCGTCACTTCTACACAGGCAACAGAATTAGTTGCACGAAAGGTTGCATATTTGTTAAGTTGTGATATATTTGTCGCATGGGCCCAGTCCACTGCAATTTTCACTGAGCAACTGGCACTGTTCTGCGGCGTGGTGCGATGCTAATAAGTCGCGACTGCGAGTGGCTGCGTAGACGAGAAAAGAGCACTTCAAACAGATCAAGCTAATTCGCGGTCACACAGAAGTGTTACGTGTGTCGCTGTGATAACATCTGCAGCAACGCTCCTGCTAATTTGCCAAAAAACAAAATTGTACAAACTCGCGCAGATGGCGCTCTTGTTTTTTATATTTCTCTGTTCTGATTCAAGTTCACCTGTTATTTATTCTTCAACGCAGCCTCATGCAAAAATTCTGCCCATTCATTTCGTGTGTCCCATCTTTGTACATGTTACACAATTTATGCCCCTAGTTCTTCTTTATTACTTTTGTACTTAGGACTTAGCAGCAATTTCGTATTTATTGTCACGTGGGTTTCATTATATATAATGTACCTTTGAAGCTACTCAATCATTGAACTTGTATAAAGAATCATATTATGTGCTCCTCTGTTCCAGACATGTAAAAATATTCATGTTATATATTCGACCAGTAACTAGCCACACAGGCTATTAGCCCAAATATTTTGTAACCACTCTTGTACTCAGTTCATTGAACACTGATTGATTGATTGATTGATTGATTGATTGATAGTATGAGCTATGATAGCGTTGGATAAGGGTGGCGTAACGTGCGACATAACTAGACGCTCTTCATTTTTTAGCGCTTACTAATATTTCGAATTCTGGCTCAATCAGTGCCACCAGTAGTGCGCGTGAATCGGTCACAACATCGTCCTATAGCGCCGCAGCGCCACCATACCAGCTGTCGAAGCCCATGTATGTCATGGCCTTGAACCTGACGAAGCGACTACGCTCCCCCACTCTCACTCACCCTATTGAAGTCTTGAGACCTATGCAACAACCACCAGCACAACCTACAAATGTCAAGGACACTCCTTGCTAAACCATTCTGTCCCATAGCAAACCGGCAGGCAGCCCGTCATATCAATCCGAAACAGCAGAAAGCAAGCTGTGAGGCCTTACATCGCTTTTCTTTTGGACTCTCGAGGTTTCGTGGATGGAAAAGATAGCAACAAAACACACCGACGACACACTCGCACGCAGTAGCACACTTGTGAACAGATGAACGTTGCTATGCGCAGTGCTCGACAGAAACGGAAAACGAATAGATTGGCGTCCCGCTTTCTTCTGTGGTTGGAAGATTCTAGTACCCCGCCGCGGTGGTCTAGTGGCTAACGTACTCGGCTGCTGACCCGCAGGTCGCGCGATTAAATCCCGGTTGCATTTTCAATGGAGGCGAAAATGCTGTAGGCCCGTGTGCTCAAATTTGGGTGCACGTTAAAGAACCCCAGGTGGTGGAAATTTCCGGAGCCCTCCGTTGCGGTGGCTCTCATAATCATGTGGCGTTTTTGGGACGTTGATTCCCACACATCAATAAATCAAATCAATCGAAGCTTCTAGTAATGGTAACATACATATTTTTAAAACCCAGCGATCAAAGACGCATAATGAAGCCACAATTAAACACTGTGGCTTATCGTGACGTAACAGGTTAAAGTGTTGTGGTTTGCGTACTGTTGGTTTTTTTTAAAATAAAATTTGAAAGCACTGCGTTCCGTATGCCTCTACATAACATTCACCCTATGATGAGTGACAGATTGATATGTGGGGTTTAACATCCCAAAACCACCATACGATTATGAGAGACGTCGCAGTGGAGGGCTCCGGAAATTTCGACCACCTGGGGTTGTTTAACGTGCACCCAAATCAGAGCGCACGGGCCTACAATATTTCCATCTACACCGGAAATGCAGCCAGGATTTGATCCCGCGACCTGCGGGTCAGCAGCCGAGTATCTTAGCCATTAGACCACTGCTACGGGGCTACCCTTTGATGAGGACTGCATGGGTCAAGCTTAGTGGCTTCTCACAATTAGGAAGAAAAAAGATGTGTGGGAGGGGAGGACATCCTCGAATGTAACAGTAACCACAGCTGCCGATTTTCTCCTTTTTCTCCCTCATCAGAGATTTATCAGGCCAGCGTCTTGCATACAATATAAAAGCACGTCAAGTTTAGCACTCTAAAGCCCTTGCTGGGCGTATACGGCGTCGTCGGTATACGTTTCACGGATGTGCGAATCAGGCCTATAACGTCGCGACTTGCTTGCAGCATGACGGAGGTGACGTCCTTCTTTAAGCGGCTCACTTGCAGAAGCAGGAACGTCGCGTCGTCGCTGGCGTTCAGCAGGCGGAGCGTGAAGGAGCTGTTGCTGCGGTGACACGGCGCCTAAACCAGCAGCCTGGACACGTTGGCCACGTAAACAGTGTGGGCGTAACTGGGCACCTGCGTGAACCGGGCCAACGCCAAATACCAAACGCACAAAAATGTTTCGCTAAGTTTTGAAAGCACTTGCGTTACTCACGGGGTCGTTAGCTGAGAAGGACGTGCTACTATACTAATATCGTAATTCAGCCAAAATAGCACCCGCTAACCCGCACGCTACCAACGCCTGCGCTTCGTAATTAAAGTGAGGACACGCTGCGTGGGCACCAGTCACATATTGGTGTAGCGAAGCCGGCTTGAGTCTAAAAGTAAATAAAAAGAACAAAGATGAGAAACCAAGAGCATGATTTCTTGTTTTCACTATTTTTTGTGCCGTAAAAATATACGCGAAGCTGAAACCGTGACATCTTGTCGTTGATGTCCTAAATTTACAATTTCATGCTGCCCTAATAACGGATGGTAAATAAAATATTAGGGTGCTCTACCTGTTTGTGCTTATATTAGGAGTCACCAGTCGAGTAGTTCTTCGATTTGTGCTGTTTTTAATAGTTCTTTTGAGAGAGAGAAAAGTGACCCGCACCCGCGTCGCCCTGGTTGAACACTTCGATTTCCTTTTATTGCGTGTTCACGAGCAGCGCCACCTTCATCCCGCTTTTTTACCAGTCATGCGCCCAGAATGGTGTTTCGCGCCAACGTTCTTTCGCAGTCGATTCGACATCCTCCCGGGGCCGCTGCGGGGTTACTTACCTCGAGTACAAACAGCCGAGGCCGATTCGCCGTGTGCCGGACTTGAAGGCCGTTTGGGTAGGTGAGTGATAAACGCATGTCGATGCCGTCCCTCCATAAAACCCGTCGACCACTCTGTCGAGTTTCGCTTGCAGAGCTGGAATGCTGTCGTTCTTGCCACCAAAGCGCGGGTAAGATGAAAATGATACCTAAAAGCGATGATCAAAATGCAGGGCAAGCAAATATGCCTTCTTCCTCCGTTTCCACAGTCGAGAAAGCTGCTTGCATTTCACACGGCTTCGTCAGTCGTGCATTTTGGACCCAGAAAAACAGCTGCGAGATCTTCCTGGTACCTCAAAACTCGTTTCCCGGTTAGGAGGTGCAATCCTGTCAGTGTCCGTGCACCTTTTATGTCCTTGAATGGTTGCGTGAGAGGGTGGTGGCGGTAAGCGGTGACCTTTCGACGTTAATAAGAGGCAACGTAAACTACAGAAGTCAGACAAAATAGCAAGTTTTGATACTGTCTTCTTGCCCAAGTTCTGGATACTCAATGAAAGAGGCTCGTCCAATTAGATGTCCTGCCTCCATATATAAGAACACCCTTCCTTCTGTGATGGTGTGGCCCGGTCATCGCGGGACACGTGCCTTGAATCACACAGAGTGAACACATAGTCTTCTAAGGTCTTTAATTGGCATCAGGCAGTGGTGATCGCGTTGTCGGTGCTATAAGGCGGATGGTAGTTGAGGCTGCGTCAGGATGTTCGTTGCATTGTGAATTTCAAACGGTCTCCCTGAAGTGAGTTCTTCGCGTGACACTTGTGTCTGCTTTCGGCCTTCCATTTAACCTTGAATGCACTTCGTGGTTGTGTTCTTTCTCTTTTATATCCATTGAACCACAGAGTCCACGACGTCTGTGCCGCTCTTTGTGTGCTCTCGATATTGAATCGCCAGGTCTTCTGGGGATGAGCGCGAAAGTTTTTGTTGTAAAACTACCATGTTTTCTTAGATGGGGTGCAAAAGCTGTCAGGACAACCTGTCTCTCTATGGGTGTTCTCGTACTTGTGCTGTAGCCTTGCTTGCGACGACTACCCGATTGGTTCAGTGGCAAGGAGGCTATCAATGTGGTCGTTCACGAGGATAACTTGTCGGCCAAACCTTTCGGTGACCACCTTTACGGCGACGTTGTAATTCGCATAAGTGAGGCGTATCCCTTCAATGGCCTGCTTCGCAGCGCCGGCTAAATACGTCTTCAAGTACTTGAACATCTGGATAGCTGGCGCGATCAAGGTGGCTGTGGACGGCCGCCTCGTAATGCTCTCAGAACCCTTACCACTCACAGTCCTCGACGCTGAAGACGGACACTTGAAGTTTCAGCAAAGTGACTCTCAAGCCCGGTCCTCGTGGCTTACTGTGATCGACAAGGCTTTGGTCGGTGATGCCCGAGCGGGCACTTCCCATGGAGTGTCTGGATCTGTCGCTCGTACTGGCATTCCTTCGCTGGTTGGCCTCGAGAATGGTAGAGCCAAATGGTGCACGCGTGTTCATCGTAAATCGAAGCTTCACGATCTTCTCGGGATGGTCTAAAGTGCCCACCATTTCCTGATGAAGCTTCTCACCCTGGAGGACACCAGCGATCTGTCTGTCTAGTTGGTTGAGAGCTAGGTCCTTGTTGCTAAGCCCATCGGTTGTTCCTGCTGGTCAGCAGAAGACGGCACAGTGTCATGCAGGAGAATATAGCAGGCCTCGGACAGGAATCAGCTGGTGGCACCGCGAATGATGCCTTGATGTCTGCGTAGCTTGTTCATCCTTGGAACGTATCGGTGCGAAGGATGTCGGACTTCTCCAAGAATCTTGGCCACTAATAATGTTGGGACAGAGATAAGATGATAATAATGATGGTGATCATTAAGGTCAGCACCCACGTTGCCTTGGTTGAATACTTCGTTCTTTTCTTAGTGCGTGTTCACGAGTAGCCCGCCTTGCTCCCTCTTCTTCGCGTGTCTTCTGCCCGCCAACATTTTTTGCGCGTTAGTTTCAACAGTTCCGTTCAGTCCTTACAGTCAAGAAATTAAGAAAAAATGTCCATGTATTTCCTCGTGCTATTTCTTTATTAATGAACGCAAATCGACGCCTCCATTGTGCTTGACTATATATATTTCATTTCGTGAGAGAGACAATAATTCAGGGCAGCTTCATACCCTGCAGTAATTGCATTACGTAACCGTTGAGACACATGTTTTCGGGTCATAGCAGCGAATTTGTTGCCTTATCTTAATTTTGTATCATGTTAAAAAAACTGGCAAGCTTGTGAAATACTGACTCATCGACTGTTAGAAACTGTTAGAAACCCGAGGCCATCAGGCATGTTAATAAGTGGCGTAGCCAAGAAGTAGCATGCCCAGCCCGTGCCCCTCCCACTTCCCTCGATTTTTTTTTCTCATGGCATACATAGCGAGCAATGACCCTTTCAAAAAGGTGCCCTCCTTTCATAACCCGCCAAAAAAATCTTGACGACGCCCATGCGCTTTACGAAATTAGCGCAAGGCTTCTTATTGGTGTTCTTCGGATCTAAATATGCCTTACGCCGAAAGGGTATATCAAATATTGCGATGAATGAATAAGCAAGGTTTCGTAAGTTGTACAAGCATCTATATTCTGCTAAGTGCGTAGAACTCACGGAATAAAGTAGGAGCATTTAGAACTAATTAATGCATTTACCTTTGCCTGGAATGTCTAGAGTTTGCGTCATACTGGCATAACTAGACTCGAACATTTGCGTCAGGGCCAACACTACCATCCGCGGCTCGATTCGCAGTGGCAATACACGGATATCACAAGAAATCGTCTGTAGCAATCGTTGCACAAAAATAAACTTAAAAAAAACAGATGGTGTTTCAATTTGCGACTACTCATGTAGCGTAAATGCTAAACTGTAGACAGCTCCTTGTCTGTTTGGCGCTATACGGAATAATCACATAATACTCCACACTCAAAATGAAATAAATTCGGTAACACAATAAATATAATGCATTGCTTTCTATTTTCTACCAAATACTAGTACCAGCAAATAATGTGCTGAAAATTACAGGAGCAATCACTGGTAGGTAAACTTCTTTCTCTGAGAACTTAAAAAAGCGTTTTCATTTCAAACACGTGCACTGTTTCCAAGTGCTGAACATGCTAGGTGCTTTGTATGGAAATCGGAAACATATCTCTGCCCACGCGTTTTCACCACTAGGCATGTTATTAGGACGTGATTTACAGTGAGTAGCTTATTGCCTGTGGTGCACGCAGTAAGCCTTCCTTTTTGCTTCAGTGTAGAAGGACCCTGCAAAAGTTTTTCAGCACTGTCAAGAAACGCTGCAGATCGGTAGTCGGAGCCGCTGGGAACACGCAAGCTAAGCATTACGTTTTTAACAATTATTTCTCACAGGCAGACAGAAGTCACTCCTTCTTCTCCCGAAAAATGATACCGTGGACTCATATAACGATGCCATAAACCATGCCCACGAAAATGGCTGAATAGAGCATCGTGAGCTGCATGGTTTCTGCGGCTGTCCCGAGATGGCACAACGTGTCCGTTTGCGCATGCGCGATTACTGGGAAAGTAAGCCGCGCGTTCAAAGAAATACAAAAGAAAGTGACCTGACGAATGAAGGCGTCATTTACCCCCATGTCATTCCTCCCCAAGTCCCCCAATCCCGGTAGCTTTAGGATCGCTCACTAGTTTGGAAAGACAGAAAGCTTTCGAAGCGGGCGACAAATTTTTGTTTCTCAGCCCACATATGATGGATTCTCAAAATTGTAGCTGCCGTCGATGCGTGAGGCAATATGCTCTAATAATGAAGCCAGTATGGAATTACCTGGAGAAGTGTTGCAGGGCATTTTCAAGAAGAAAGCTGTGAGTGAAATGCGTGCGGAACTCGTAGCCGAGATAAAATGACATCCGCGAATTACTCTTGATAGTGACACAGTTTTCATGATCAGTGCACACTGCCCCCTCAATGACGTGGAGTTAATTATCTTGTAAGAACATTCACTACAACCTTCCTTTTGCCTTTACTCCGGCTCGCCCTCTCTCGCTTTCTGGACTACTTTTAACAAAATGTGCAACGTTGTGTACGAATACCACGGTGCTCATGTGTGAGTTTATTATAATGTATTTGTGAAATTCCTTTATGCAACCTGGTGTTATTGCCATGATGGTGTTGCAATCATTATATAATGGCATATCAAAATAACAATGATGATAGCATATGGCTACATAACTAACGCAATAAAAATGTAGTAAGAACTGGTGAAGTCCAAACAAAATTGGTATTTCAGATGCCACACCAATAAAAAAGCATGGTGAATGGAATTACGTTTACTATAGGTTTAACTCTGAAAAATTTGTTTCATCCTCTTACTCTTTTTAAAAGCTAGCAATAAAAAATGGATGTCCCTTTTTTGCTTATGTTTTGTATGAATTTGCGTTTGTAGTATACGCTGTCTTTGTTCTTTGTCCGGCAGGAATTCCCTGTGCGCATATAAAAAATAATAAATTTTAGGGAATACACTGTGCGTGGCTCGCTTGCGAAATTCACTTTAGGTGAAAGTGATGTTCAAACACGCAGTGCTGGGTCTGAAAGAGCACGAGCTTCGCAACGACCGTACATCGCTCAATAATAAAAATATCAGTGTAGAAAATGAGGACAAAAAGAATAAACCCCAAGTAGTTACGCTGCGGTCGCAAATGTCATTTTTCTAGCAGCGCTTGGTTCTTACAAGCCAGTGTGAAAAGTCATTAATTTTAATTTCGCCTGCTATTACCCCCAAAAAGAAAAAAATGACCACGAGTTCATTTCTTCTGCCTCGCCCCCCAGCCCGGCCGTCCGGTCTCGTTTTATAACGTTAACCAAAACGCCCTGGAGCAGCAAAATCTGCGTAGTCAGAAAGAGGACTGTCGTGACGGGGAGGCATGTTACGCAATGCTCATACTTTGGCGGCGTTTCATACTAACCACACAGAATTACTTTTGGAGTTTTTTTTTGTGAGCTTGGCTCTTCCTACAACATTTTTTTCTTATATTTTTCATACGTGATTATTTCATCTTTTTCGCCATATTACGTTGTTTTCGTTGATATTCAAATATAATTTCGGCAGTTAAAATATTCAGGCCCAGTTTAATATTCGAAAAACCTATTCCAAATTCTTTTTCTTCTCCCCTACCCCAATAAGGTAAACACATCGTGATTTGTTTTTGTTTTCATATACTCACCATTTTGTTTGATTCCAGACACCAAGTAAATCTAATCTGATTCCTTAATTTTCACTGCGTGAGTTCTAGTTGTACTATTTACTATTCAAAAAAACTCTTCACAGGCCATGTTAGGGATTGCGTGAGTGAGGCATTGTGACAATGATAGAGTATACTGGTTACTACTGAATAATAATAACATACACAACGCAACTGTACCGGGCCACAAAGCTGATAAACGACACCAAAACCATAATGCACCAGTGTAACCTCAACGCAATGAAAGAACACAGCTTAAGTAAAAAAAGTGGCCCGAATTTACATGTTACACTGCAAATTTTGTCGAAAGACGATAGTCTTGCGTCTCGAGAGAGTAAACAAAACGTTTATTTGATGTTCTGCGCAAGAAAATCGGTGAATGGTATTCTTCAGGCGCTGCGTTAGAGTGCCTCGAGCGTGTGGAGGAGGCCAACGAGCGCATCTAGGCACGTTAGACACAAGTGCCATCTGGCAGTTATTTTCGAAAACGAAGGCATGCAGCCCGCGGAGAAAGATGCGCGCCAGTCTCGGAGGTGATAAAGTGTAGAACGCAAAGCGACAGGCAGGTGCCACTACCGTGACGTCGTAGCAAGCATTGTAAACACATTTTTTAGCATTGCGTTGCATTGTCAGCGCGGCACGATTAAACGCTACATTCCTTAGAGTGTGCGCCTCTTTTTGTACAAAGACAGACATAGAAAACATCGAAGCGTTGTTGTGGCGCCTCAGATATGCGCAATAAATGATTTTTAATTGACAGTCTCACAACTATAAACGCAAGACCTTGAGCAATATTGGGGGGAGCTGCGAATGGGGTTGGCCTTATGGTGCCGTTTGAGGTATCGTTAGGGCAGACAAACAGACAAATGTACAGACATACAGACATACAGAAAGACCAAAATTTTTACGTCGAAGGTCCCAAAGAAAAACTATCGTCTTTAGAAAATTATTTCACCATCTCCCACTACAGGGAACCATGAGTAGCATTCGAAACAGCGCATGGGTTGACTTGAAGTTCCGTTTATCACGGGCATTTTGGGGAAGTCTAGGTAAACAAAGATGGAGAAGGAGAAAGATTCACCAACATGAGCGCTGACAAACGTCAAAAGGTTCCGAGACGCCAGAAATATTTTCTTTGACTTGATCAGTGATTTTATTTTTCAAAGTGCAAGATCTTGCAGTGATGAGAAATTGTCCAGCAGCGAGAGACAGAGAGAGAGAGTGAAACTTTATTTGATGAGAAAGGGAAAAGGGGATATTGGAGCCTATATGTCCAGGGCTCCCCCTGACCTTAGCCCCCCGCCAGACATGATCTAAGAGCTTGAGCTGCACTAGCGGATCCAAGATGGCAAGTTGTGCCTCCCACTGCTCCCTAATTGATTTTCAAGTTTTGCCGAGATAATTTTCTAATTCGCTTGGCTTACAAATGCAACCCAACAAAATGTCGTCTGCATGTAAAACATCGAATGCTTAGCGTGTAACTTCAGTAGATGCGCGTACGTCCGCCTAAATTGTTCGAACATCGGTGGCCTCTTTCCCGTTAAGGGGTCTGTGAGGCGTTCCACATTTTCGCCGCGCGAAGCTCCGGCGAACGAGGACTCCTCAGGGTAGAACTGGTACCGTAGGACCTAAACTCACTCGCCACCATCGGTGTATGTAGTGCTCGGGACACGCAGGGGTCGAAGGCAACGGAAGAGCGGGTGCTCTAGCTCATGCCTTACGTAACCGAGCGGAGGATTCCTTTGTTTCGTTGACCACACCAATTCCACCTAGAGAGGTTCTGGCTCCAACACAGTTATCACTGGAGCCAATGTTTCGACATAATGAACTGTCTTCGTCAGCTGGCCCAAGGAATGTCGCTGTCGTCAACGCCTCGGTAAGAGGACGTGTCTTCGTGAGGGCCAGACAGAGACAAATCCACTTGCGGAAATGCTGGTTTCCGCCAGATCGCTCACCATAGAGCTATGTTACTTTGTGCCTTAATGATGAAGAAGGTGTATTTTTTGTTAGACAGAACAGTAATAAGAACTAACACACAATGATGCCAAGAAAAGTCTAAGGGCAGTTGTCAGAAAAAAATGTGATGTGTATGGGAAGGAAGAAAGAGAGGTGACGTAATTCAAATTATAATTAAACATAGAGTAACGCTGAAATCAGGCGGTACGCACCAGAGTCACGAGTGATCGCAGAAAGTGCACACCGTGCGGTTGTGCGTAAGCGAATCCTCGGGCTCCAATGAGGCGTAGAGGTAGAGTTTGACTTCCAAGAGCAGGTATCTTCGAAGTCGTTGTAGGTAGTCCACGCAGCAGATAGACAACCCGGCGGCCGGCATCTACGTACGGAGACAAGCTTACGCACGAAAACGCGCTTCGCGAAGTAATGCAGCATATTTTATTCAACTGCGTAGTCTGCAGCGACCAACAAAGCACCCTATTCATACAAATACATTCTCGTTTATACAATTCGTGAACGTCACTCAGCTAACTGAATAGATCACAGCAGATGCGATAGTTAGATATGCACTCATATGAGGTAGACAAACTAATGGACGCGTTAGTTAGATGCGAATTCATATAAAGGGGACAATCATGCACAGATCAACGTATGTATGCCCCAACGATTCAGCCAGGGCCGTTTCAAAAACTCTACCGCGGCCCAAAATGTCGGAAGCCGATACACTGTTCTTGTTCACATTAATGTGTGAGTTTGTTGGCGTGTTTTACCTGGGTATGCATCGCTGCATATCGTTCCTGTTGTTTCATGCGGCAATTATTGCGTTATTGGTACAGTGAATAATCGAGAGCACCTTTCATATCTCAGAAATGAGGGTAAGTGAAACTTTTGGATGCGTGCTTGACATTCTCTCTCTCTCTTCTCTTTTTTCTTTCTTGCTTTTTTTCTGTTTCACTCGTGCTTTCTCTCTTTGATTTTTTTCTTGCCTTAATTTGCTTTCTTTTTGTCTTTCTTTCTTTGTTGTTTACGTACCTTGTGTTCTTCTTTTTTTTCTTTTTCTTTCCTTCTTTCTTTCTTTATTTCTTGCCTTCCTTTGATTCTTTTTCTCTTTCTTGCTTTATTTCTTTGTTTCCTTATTTCTTTATTTGCTCTTCTATATTTCTTTTGCATACCACAATGCTTTCTCTTTACGTATTCCTCCCTCCATGCCGGAAATTGTACCTAAACCCTCGTGCTCTGCAGCGCAACGATTCTGTAACTACAGGATGCAAGACGGTCATGCAGCAAACAAACAATGCAAGGCAACAATCAGACGTGGCAACGGGAAATGACAAGTGACCTCGACAGAAGCTAAGATTTTCATAACACAAACGGCTGATAGTGGACAAGCGCACGATCTGGAGAGCACAAGTTATTGGACAATGAGAAATACAAGCATGAGCGTGACCGCAGGGCCTCCGAGGCCCTGGTTGTGTACCTATATCCGTAATGCTTAACAGTTGTCGGCATCAGTTTTTCTGACGAAGTATGTCGTCGCCGCCTTAGAAATGTGTTTTCGTGGCGTCAGTACTTTATAGAAGCTTCTGGGGAGCCTATCTGATGCTTCGCTGATCCGTAAGTGATGGAAAGTTTGCTTAAAAAAAAGAGGCTGCTGCATAGCGCAGCACCCTTACTGGACAGATGGCTTGAATAATACTGTATACACGACGCTGCTATTGAACTAAAAACTGCAACTATAAAGAAAGCGTAGCGTGGTGTTAATTAAGCAAACGAAACACCGAGAGCCCGGCTACAAGGGAGGCCTGGTGCGCTGCACGTGCCAACCCTGCATGCGCATGAGTTCCAACTGAAGGGCCAGTGGGCGGGTCCAATTTGAACCTCTTTGGGCGGGGCGAAGGAAGAGAGCAAGGTTAGATGCCAGTGATATTGACAGACTTCGTGTTTTCTCTCTTTCATCTTTGCTTGCTCTATAGCGTACTAAGACATCTGAAATTCCGATCACCATCATCAGCAGAAAGCGTGGCTCGCCTGGATCGTGCTACAAGTGAACTCGGGTTAGCATATTTCTATGCCGACGCGAAATAGAGGACGTGCTACAGATGTTCCTCTGGGTGAGTCTCGAGCATTGTAGCACTTATGCCACCGACTTCAATGGCAACGCCGCTCAAGGCAGGAATGGGTGGTGTTGCTATGAACAGATATATTGCAGAGTGTTGTATACAAAACACTGGTATTAACCTGTAAACCACAACTATACATTGTTTTTATACACAACCATGGTACTAATTTGAAAATTGCAACTATATATTGATCATAGTTTAGCGCTGATTCCGCAACAGCAGCTCCACTAGCTTCTATAGCTTAAATATCGCTATCAGTTAAACACATAGGATTGTATAAAATAAACGCTGTTTCTGCTATTCCCATGTAAAGGCCGTTTAATATTTATTATCAATGTAAACCTTTGTCTTCAAGCAGAGTACTCAGCCATTTTCACTAGAATAAAAATTTGCAAGCCATGAGTCCCGAGCGTCCACACCATCATGTTTTTTGTATACATATAAAATAGATCTCGGTTGAATCGCGTGCAGGTGGCAGACTGTGCCATGTCATCATCATCATCATCATCAGCCTGTCTACGTCCACTGCAGGACAAAGGCCTCTCCCATGTTCCGCCAGTTAACCCGGTCCTGTGCTTGCTGTTGCCAATTTATACCCGCAAACTTCTTAATCTCATCTGCCCACCTAACCTTCTGTCTCCCCCTACCCCGCTTCCCTTCTCTGGGAATCCAGTTGGTGACCCTTAATGACCAGCGGTTATCCTGTCTACGTGCTACATGCCCGGCCCATGTCCATTTCCTCTTCTTTATTGCAGCTATGATATCCTTAACTCCCGTTTGTC
The DNA here is from genome assembly GCA_013436015.1 of Rhipicephalus annulatus. Lineage (NCBI taxonomy): Eukaryota > Metazoa > Arthropoda > Arachnida > Ixodida > Ixodidae > Rhipicephalus > Rhipicephalus annulatus. The sequence goes on from WOVY01005618.1 coordinate 13,963, forward strand.
CCCTAATCCACTCTGCTCTCTTCTTGTCTCTTAAGGTTACACCTACCATTTTTCTTTCCATTGCTCGCTGCGTCGTCCTCAATTTAAGTTGAACCCTCTTTGTGAGTCTCCAGGTTTCTGCTCTGTAGCTAAGTACCGGCAAGATACAGCTGTTATATACTTTCCTTTTGAGGGACAGTGGCAATCTACCTGTCATAATTTGAGAGTGCCTGCCGAATGTGCTCCACCCCATTCTTATTCTTCTAGTTACTTCAATCTCGTGGTTAGGCTCTGCGGTTATTACCTGCCCTAAGTAGACATAGTCTTTTATAACTTCAAGTGCACTATTACCTATCGCAAAGCGCTGCTCCTTTCCGAGGTTGTTGTACATTACTTTCGTTTTCTGAAGATTAATTTTAAGACCCACCTTTCTGCTCTCCTTGTCTAACTCCGTAATCATGAGTTGCAATTCGTCCCCTGAGTTACTCAGCAATGCAATGTCATCGGCGAAGCGCAGGTTACTGAGGTACTCTCCATTAACTTTTATCCCTAACTGTTCCCATTCTAGGCTCCTGAAAACGTCCTGTAAGCACGCAGTGAATAGCATTGGGGAGATTGTGTCCCCCTGCCTTACACCCTTCTTTATTGGTATTCTGTTGCTTTTTTTATGAAGCAGTATGGTAGCAGTTGATCCCCTGTAGATTTCTTCCAGAATGTTTATATATATTTCATCTACGCCCTGATTCCGCAGTGTCTGCATGACGGCTGATATTTCTACTGAATCAAACGCCTTCTCGTAATCTATGAAGGCTATGTATAGTGGTTGGTTATACTCTGAGCATTTTTCTATTACCTGATTGATAGTATGAATGTGGTCAATTGTTGAGTAGCCTGTTCTAAATCTTGCTTGTTCCTTTGGTTGATTGAATTCTAATGTTTTCTTTACTCTGCTAGCAATTACCTTTGTAAATAGCTTGTATACTACAGAGAGCAAGCTGATCGGCCTGTAATTCTTCAAGTCTTTGTCATCTCCTTTCTTATGTATTAAGATGATGTTAGCGTTCTTCCAAGACTCTGGTACTTTTCCCGTCAGGAGACACCTCGTAAATAGAGTGGCTAGTTTTTCTAACACAATCTGTCCTCCATCTTTCAGCAGATCTGATGTTACTTGATCCTCACCAGCAGCTTTGCCTCTGTGCATGCTCTCCAAAGCTTTTCTGACTTCTTCTATCATTACCGGCGGGGTGTCGTCTGGGTTGCTGCTAGTTCTTATAGTATTAAGGTCGTGGTTGTCTCGGCTACTGTACAGATCTCTGTAAAACTCCTCCGCTATTTTAACTATCCTATCCATATTGGTAGTTAATTTGCCTTCTTTGTCCCTTAGTGCATACATCCGCCTTTTGCCTATCTACGCCATCTCAACGAAAGCCCCGTGGTTTTACTTCGCCAAGCATCAATCCCTGATTCGGCATCCCATCTCTAGTTTGATTCTTAAAAAAAAACTATAACCAGTTTTCGTTGTTGCCCCGCCTGGATCACAATGGCAGACATATAGACTGATAAGCTAAGATGTGATTTCTTAAAACCTTTTTGATTGAGTGTTTCGCGCCTAAATTGTTTCTTTGCTTGGTGTGCCTGCTGAAATCTGCACACAGACATCCTCGTCGACAAATTTTATTACGCAACCGAGGGGGTCTTTAATTTCGTGTCACAGTATAGAAAACACGTGTGTTCCAGAAAACATGCCGGTATCAAGTTCTAGGATTGGCGTCAGCTTCTACTGGCCCCCTTTGCTTCTTCCTACAACCACTCTGTGCGTGTGCGTGTGCGTGTGTGCGTGTGTGTGTGTGTGTGTGTGCGTGTGCGTGTGCGTGTGCATGTGTGTGTGTGTGTGTGTTTGTGTGTGTGTGTGTGTGTGTGTGAAGAGCTTGCTTTTCTTTTTTTATTTTTGTAATACCATACGTGTGCTGTAGCTAAAAAGTTCAGACATATCATTTATAGCCAGTAATCCCGATGCATCGTAAAAAGGCTGCACGGGTCATAGAACCACCCTTTCCTTTAGTCACTGCAGGTGTACATACTGGTACTTTATATATCTTATCTGAAACTAAAATAAATGAACAAACACTTGGCCGCTCACGCTTGTAATTGTGCGCGTACCTTGCCGGAAGTGGAAAAAAAAGCTAAATTTGTCGTGTCGCAATATTTGTCTTTCTCAATACCACCGTGAACGCAACTTTGACGAATTAAAAGGCCTTACGTAGTGTAACACAAGTGCTATTATACATACTATTTGTATTTGCCTTTTCCTTCCTTCCTTGCTTGCGTGTTGGCTTACTTGTTTGCTGGCGCTTTTCTGTTGTTTGTGCGTTTCCGTGTTGCGTGCGTGCTTGTTAGTTTGTCTGTTTACTTGATTGCTTGGTTTGTCACTTGAGTTTGCTTTCTTGTTTGTGATTGCATTTGTTTGTAGATGGTTTGTATGTTCGCTTGCTTGCTTGTTTATACAGGCACTAAACAGCTAGCTTTGTTTAACACATGCTTAGACGTGTAAGATCAATATCGTCCCTGCACCCACCTAGCTTCCTGCAATTAGAAAAGGCCAAAGGACATCTCTTCCTATATTCTATCTCTGCTGTACGTGTCCCAGCTTCAGCCAGGAATAGACTGATGGAGTATCCCTGTTCAAGCCAGCAATAGAATGGTAGAATATGCCTGTTTAAGCCGAAAACAGATATATAGACTTGCCAAGGATAGGCAGGGAGGCGGGGGGGGGGGTGGTATTTATTCTTCATTAAAATTAGAGTGAAAGACTTAAGTGTTGCGCTTTTTTCTGGGGCATCATAAGCGTTCACGTGAACTCTACACGTTCATATGATGCTGCATTAGTATAGACTGGGCAGTTCTACGTTCCTAATCATTTTCGTTTGCATCTTTTAAGAGCCTTACATTTGCAAAAACGTTCCCCAACTGAAAGGAGAATTGACGCGACGCCACAAAAGAATTGTTTTTGAAATATGAAAGATGTAATAATTTCAGCAGAAGACATTTTCAGTAGTAAAATCTGCATACATGCAGCATACCAAAGAAGGAGGCTGTTGTGTTCATCGGCGGATCTCTGCTTTCGTGACCTCTATTCACAAATCGATATGCGTCGCCGTGACGAAATTACTTTTCGCCTATCTGCCGATGAAAATGAAATTGATGTTCATCTTGTGCGCCGACTCGTCTGTTTCTCACAAGGTTCCAGTCTGCACGTGGACTGGACGCGGCGCAATCAGATCTTGACGTGACGCATTGCGTGGCAACGCCTCTTTCTCACGGCGTTGTCGGGTCGATTCGAAATCAACACGACATATAAGAGTCCGTTACCCAGGATCGATCACGTACAATCGGCACTGCCTTCACGTTAGAGCGTATGCGTCGGGCAGATTGTTTCGAAGCACAAACAGTGTCCCCACTGCTGCGAAGACGAGGCACGAAAGGACCAGGAGCAGTTATTTTTGTTTTCTTCGGCTGTGACATTTGTACCGGAATTATGTATGCAGTACCTGGCACAGTTTGGAGTCGCAAGTTCGCACACACCAGACACTAGGCTCTTTTTTTTTTTCGATAACTCACAGCGCAAGAAGGACGCAGACGAAGTACACGACAATACGAGCGCTGACTCTCAACTAAAGATTTATTAAAGGAAAGGCACGAATATGTACACAGGTTAGCCTGCTTCGACGGAGCAACTACGCATGTGCAGCAGACTCATTCACGTGATAGCATTTTTTAAGACACGTGGTGCATTCACGCGCGTCAAAAAACTAACAAAAAACCTATCTACACAACAGGCCAGGCTAACCAAAAAACGGACTTTTGAAGCATTCTAAGATAGTATGGCCTGTTGTGTAGATAGGTATTTTTGTTTTCTGGCGTGCGTGTATGCTCCGCGTGTCCTGAAAAAGTGCTATCGCGTAATGACTCTGCTGCACATGCGTAGTTGCTCCGTCGAAGCGGGCTAACCTGTGTACATATTAGTGCGTTTCCTTTAATAAATCTTTAGTTGAGAGTCAGCGCTCGTGTTGTCGTGTACTTCGTCTGCATCCTTCTTGCGCTGTTGTGAGTTGTCGAAAGTGAACTATCAACGACTAGCGCAGATTTCCCTTCTTGTTCACTAAGCTATTCTAAAAAAATGATGTGAAGGTTTGTCATCAACGAACAGCCTAGCCGTGGGAATATGTTGTTGGCGCGGTATGTTCATGACATGCGCCTCGCTGATTATCAATCGAGGTTTTGTTAAAGGCGTGCGCACTTAGGTACTGTGCTATCCCAAATTAACGCAAGCAAACAAATCAAACAAAGCTGCACATAATATAGAATATGAGGGAGAATAAGGGGTTGAGTGAAGTAAAATGTAAAATAGGAGGTGAATTAGCAGGTAAACTATGAGGGGAAATCAAGAGAATATGCAGCCTTGAGGTAATGACTTTTTTTTAATGGGATGTGCCACTAGAGCCAGTGCTTCTGTCTTGTCTTCTGAAAAACACAAATGTATACCTTTGCCTGTGTAGCGGCGGGAAAAAGTATGAAGCGTACACCAACATGTACTGACCATGTAATGTGCCCCCACGGGACGGATATATGCTCTCCCATATATATAGTTGAGTACCTTGTGCTCCAAATTGTTACGCACGTTTTTTTAAACACACATGTACTAAGCTAGGTAATTGTTACGTCGAAGACAAGCTTTCACCACAAAATTGGTGCCAGTGACACCCTTTTTTTGTTTTTTTATTCTTTCCTGCCTACACGCAAGGCATCCGCAGGGTCCCGCGTCAGGAAGACCACTGGTGTGTCGGCGCAAGATCAGGCCTACCGAGGCGTTTGGAATTATCTGCGAAAGCCACCGGCAAATCACAACCACCGATGGAGGCGGAAATGCTGTAGGCCCGTGTGCTCAGATTTGGGTGCACGTTAAAGAACCCCAGGTGGTCGGAATTTCCGGAGCCCTCCCCTACGGCGTCTCTCATAACCATATGGTGGTTTTGGGACGTTAAACCCCACATATCAATCAAATGACAACCACCCATTACAAGTAAAGGAGCCCCTATGAACAAGCGGTTCTTGTTCGTGAAGCTTTAATCGATGCCACTGACTTGTGCTAAGGCAACGTTCAGCAACGTTGTCACAAGGGCCTTTATTAGAGATCCTTTCGATGATCGGTGTCGAATAACGAGAATCGATTAGGGAAATCAGTGTCATGTTAGGGGCGTGCATACTCGTATATGAATGAGAAGGCTAGATGAGGAAACGATATTTCCGATGAATTGTTGTTGAAGCTGCGGATAAAGGTCAGATCTTGATAGGCCCTTTCAAAGATTCGCCTCTTACGCACCCACTTATTATTCAGCACGAGCTCATCCGTCGCGGTGAACAAGATCAGAAAATTGTAGACGTCGTGGTGTATTACGAAATCTCAAGCAGCCGGTCAATGAACTAGCCTTTTATTTTCTTGAAGATTGCTGCGGAGCACGCATATAAAGAGCAGCCTGGGAACCGGCACTTTCTCCGGAACTAGCTAAATATGTTTTTCTAGCCATTGCACGTTGCAACTTGTTTCGTGAAGTTTTGAAATTCACGCACCACGTCAATAGGACGTTCAGACATGCGTAGGCTTTTGTCCTCTTTATTTCAGCAGCCAAGGGCCTCGCAATGCTGGGGTTGGCTGATGGGGAAAAATTGTATCATGGAAATTTGCACAAATGTGGTCTGTAATTATTATCTTGGTAATAAAGACATCTAGATTGGAGACAAAGTGCAGGGGAAAATTTCTTTCGTGGAGGCGGGGGGGGGGGGGTCCAGCAACTTTAATGTATATTTTTTGGGAGTGTATGTGGGCACGTACGTACTCGCATGAAAAAAAAAGAAATTTGAATATTTCTTTTTGGCGGGAGACGTTTCGACAAGCATCCTGCGTCCCTCGCCCGGCTATGTCGATTATCGGAAATTACGCTGTTAGCCAAATTTTGTGAGGCCCAACTAGTAGCAAGTATACAACCATCGTAATACTGAATGAAGAAAGCAAAGTTTAAAGGGGCCCCGAAACACTTTTTTGAGTAATCATAGAATAAAGTTCCTGGAAAAGCGTATTACTTCACAAATTAAACGCCTCAAAAATTTTAAGAATCGGCCCAGTACGAGCGGAGTTACAAAGATTTGTCACAAGCTGCAATCACACTCTCTCTTCCCTCGTCCCGACGAAAGCGATGGAAGCTGAGCAGGGAGGGATGGGAAGGGCAAACAAAAAACGTCACTTGCTCCTCGTGACCTTGATCATTTCTTTTTTTCTTTCGAGTTCGCGGCTTTTTCAGGGCAATCGCGCGCGCACGCATGGACAAGTGAAGGCCTCTTACGGTGACCTCTGTAACAACCAAGCGCGCCATGTTCAAATCAGACAACGGGTGATCGATTGGCTTACTGGGCTTATTTTTCGTAATTTGTCGAGAGAATAGAAAGCTATCTTTAGCTGACTTTGATAATTTGTTGTGAATTCCAGGCAGCGTTTTGTGCTATCATATTTAGCTCGCGTACTGCCAGGAGCCTCTACTACCGATCGGCAGTGTTTTCTGATCATGATCAAAACGTGTTTCAGGGCCCCTTTTATGAATAAGGCCCCCCAAACACACCAACATGTATTTTCTCGTAATAGCAAAGCTCCTAGATTGTAAGAGCTAAGCACTTCGACGCTGGCTTTCTGAATATACTAAGTTAGCGCAATAACTTGTCCGCGCACATTTTATTTTACTTGTAAACTCACTGGTTGAAATTGAGCTATCTTCCACTCATAATAAACAGACGCGCTTCTTCACAAAAGGGCCCTGACAACAACCACTAGCAAGCGGCTTTTAGACTTGCTTAAATAGCATGTGCGTCTTCGTTCACTGGGACATTATATTTTTTTCTTTACTTGTTGCTGTGATTTCAGTTCTCCCAGAGCCTCGCCGACAAAATTTGTGGTTCGAACAGAAACCAATGGGACTGCCCCTGAATCTAATACTTATTAATTGAATTCAAAGAAACCCCATGCAATTCCAACCCTCATATATTTACGATGTAGCTTCGGCTGATATGCGAGTACACCGCCAAGGGAGCCCTTTAAATACGGTGAGCGTATCAGCGTCTGAATGTTTCCGTTATGAACTCCTGCAGGGAGAAGCACCGATGAAGGGGCACGATGTCGTTCAGATTTCCCGGGATCTGAGAGTGAAAAACCGTGAGCCACTGTGGGTGGTAGTGCTCAGCTGGAGTGTTGACGCGCATGCCTGGTAGATCTGCACACATAACAGTCTCCGGTTATGGGTTACAAGTGTACAGGTGGTTGGTTGAATAATTCGGTTTAGTTACGCAAATATCATGCACTTCTTCAAAGCCTCCATTTTGGTTCTGTGATACATCCATTTCCCATCACGTCCATTCGACACCACGGGGTTGTGCAGGGTTCTCCTCCAGGGGACACGAAATTTCACCACAGCGCCTTCCTCTTCACTTGAACGACTTCAAGCAAAAACAAGCCTCGTAATGTATGCAAAAATAGAGGCGTAGAGGCATTAAAAAAACGGTTTGCTTCCACAATTTTCGTCTCAAATTTCCTAGTACTGAGTGTTCGAAGTAAACCGTTCTTGGAATTCCGCCGTTACTGTGAAAAATCTGGTGGGCCATAAACCTGTGCAACAATGTATGAAGGGCCGGATGTCTGAATAATAATAATAATAATAATAATAATAATAATAATAATAATAATAATAATAATAATAATAATAATAATAATAATAATAATAATAATAATAATAATAATAATAATAATAATAATAATAATAATAATAATAATAATAAATAATAATAATAACAATAATAATAATAATATAATAATAATAATAATAATAATATTACGGGTTTGACGGTCCAAGACCGTGATATTATTATGAGGGACACCGTAGTTAAGGGCTCCGAAAAATTTGACCCTCTGGCGTTTTTTATCGTGCACCGACGTTGCACAGCACCCGCACCTTTGGCATTTTACTTCCAATGAAATGCGATCACCGAGGCTGGGATTGACCCCACGCCATTGGGGTCAACGGCCGAGAACCCCAGCCACCCATGCACCAAGGCCGATGAAACTGCAAATAAGGAACGCATTTCTCTTGGCGGAAGCCACGACCACCACATCCGCATACCTCCTCGATCTACGTGGTATTGCATTTTTCAATATAGGTACACTAATCTTCCCATTCGACAGTAAGGTAGTGCCACTCACGGACATGGTAACTGTAGAACGTTAATTAAGCCTGAACAGTCTCATATTGTAATTAAAGAAAAAATATATAGCCGCGGGTTTCGATAAGGGCAGCAGTAATTTACGCGAAATTTCCTCCGATTGTCCACGATCACTCAAAATATGTTCCGAACTAACAAAGCCTGCAAAAAAATGGCCAACGCATAAACCCTTTATGTAAGCGAGAGTGAGCATGCTCCAGGTGAAAATTTTGCGAAAGCACGTTTGGTTGCCATGCATTGTGGTAATCAGACGTGATGTCCCAAAGACGTACCGTTCCTTTAACGCTTGGCCATGCTCTCATGTTACTTGTGGTAATCAGACGTGATGTCCCAAAGACGTACCGTTCCTTTAACGCTTGGCCATGCTCTCATGTTACCGCCGGAATACTGGCATACGCCCTATGGATATTTTTCAGGGGCGCATACATACACAAAGAGCATTTACCAAAGCTTACCATGTTACGTACAGGTGCAAGCTCAACAGTATAGAAAGAAAACAAAAAAAGGCCGATGTCCTGCGGTGTTTGGTGGCCGCCCACGCCCCGCAGACTCGCCCGATCCGTTTGGGCTGATCGTTAAGAGTATTTTTTAATTGCTTTTCTTGTCGGGTGTGATTCTAAATGAGATGCCGTCGGAACGTGTTTTTTCTCCTTTCTTTCTTTCTTTCTTTCTTTTTTTCTTTCTTTCTTTCTTTCTTTCTTTCTTTCCTTCTTTCTTTCTTTCTTTCTTTGTGTTACTTCTTTCGTTCTTTCTCGCGGGTCCCCACACGTGCTTACTGTTGCGAGCACGGCCACCGTCGCTGGCATCAACACGAATTAAATGATTCATGAAACGGTCTGTGTTCAAATGCTAAACACTAGAGCAGTAGAAAACGTGCGATGTAATGATACAGGTTTCGTTCGATGCACGGGGTGAACTAACAGGCTGTCGCAGACCCCAGGACTACACGCGTTTCGCTAGATTGCGTCCACCAATAGCTATTCTAGAAAGCCTGTCTGAACGAAGAGTGTCAGTATCATGCTCTACAGACACAAGGTAGCGAAAAGTGTGGATGTACTTCACTGTACATGTGTATATTGCGGCAAGTGCTGCCGAGGCCAGTCGTATAAATATTTTGCAGCCCTTGACAACAATGTCAAAAACATTTGGAATGGCAGGACTGATTACCATGGGGTAATCGCCACCACGCGATTGATTAGTTAGCCGCGCAATTCTCATCGTTCAAACGCCTACGAAACGACGCGGAGCAATTATCGACACTCTCTAGCTGAAAAATTAAAAAAGCTCACAGACTACTTCTCCGCTAATTTTTTATTTTAATAAAAAAGAAAATAACCTAACTTCTTTCAAATGTACCGAAGCGAGCTGTCTTTCCATAGGGGAAATATTAGTTTTATAGTATGAGTGACGGCGTGTGATAACTTCAAACACTATTGTGACACTAGCAAAAGACAAAAAATAAAGCCCTTAACGAGCTGTCACGTCCGTATTATTCGAGACCTCTCCTCCCAAGCATGAAATGCTTTCTTTTATGGGCTTTTAGCAGCATTTATGACGCAAGGTGCAGCTGGTGTGATTTTGGGTATGACGCTGTTGCCAGCACAAAAAGGAATTATGTATTTTACTTCAAATAATAAACACCACAAAACACTCAATTAAACAGGCCGAAATATAATATGAAATTTGCAGGATTCAGTCTCAATGATTGCAATATTTAATCGCGTTGTTTGCGGAGAGGGTCGTTTAAGCGAAATGCCTTAGTATCATATCAGGTGCCCCGCAAATATGTACTCTGTTGGCACAGGACCACAAAAACATCGCAAGCGGATGACAGGAGACATACAAAATCATTTGTTTTAACGCACCACAAAGTTTGGGTGTATAGTGTTGACACAGACTGATAACATTCAGTCCATTATTAAATGTCCTACTTTCCTGTAGTGCCGAATAAATTGAGATAGTGGATCGTCTGATAATACCACGTAAACTGGTTCATAGTATAGCTAACTACATTAACCACTTGTTAACGCAACTATACACGTTCGGTGTTTTCATTTGTACTGACGCTGCATAAAACTATAAATGACAAGTTCAAACTAAGGCAATCAAACTAGACCGTTCAGGTCATGCGAGAGGACGCAATATAGTGTCCTCGATTAGAACATAGAAGTCCAACGTTCTGTTTTCAAAAGAAAAGGAAATAGTTCATGCCTAAATAGAAATCAATTATTCTCGGGTGACGTTACATCTTCTTACTTTGTGAGCGCACACCAGAGCTTCAATGGCCAAGGTAATTTCGGTATAAGGGAGGAAAATTATGGTTTGGCCGATATATAGAGGACCTATATAGACAATTAAGTGCTGTTTAATCTTGTGTGAGGCAGACCGTATGCAGCACTCTATCCGCGATTTACGAGAAACAAATATACCCAATGGCTAAGTGCGCAGCTTGACAGTAACCTCGTGAAGAACCCAATGAGTGTTTTAATTACACTCGTAAGTGCAACGATAGTAATAAATGATTATTGCTGAATCATACTATCTGCTGTTGCTGTTCTAATGCGTGTAATCGACAAAGTGGGACTTATCGCTCCAGGTGGTTATAATGCGTGTTACTCAATTACTTTCTTCACAGTCACCCCCTTAAAACTGTAACATCTTACCGGTACCTCGGCGTCCACATAACTAACACTTTGTCCTGCAAATTACATACAGAACATATAGCGTCCAAGGCTAATAAAACACTGGGTTACCTTCGAAGAAACTTCATTCTTGCTCAATCGTCACTAAAGTTATTACTATATACCACATACGTCCGTCCTTAAATGGAATACGCTTCATCTGTTTGGGACTTCGGTCAGGTAACATTATCACACATGTTGGAATCCGTTCAAAATCATGCAGCTAGTTTCATTTTGGCTAACTACCACCGTTCAGCTAGTGTCACTCAAATGAAGGCATCTCTAAACCTCATCCCACTAGTTACCTGAAGAAAGCGCACTCGCATTTGCCTGTTTCATAAAATATTTTATCATAATCCGAAACTCCGTTCCCGTTTCATCCAAGCTGCTCCCTTCATTTCTCTTCGCCATAATCACCAACAAAAAGTCACAGTCCCCCATTGCAACACCGTAACATATGCCCAATCATATCTTCCAAGAACTTGTAATGAATGGAATTCCCTGCCTGCATCAATCACAAGCATTAATGAATCAATTCAATTTAAGAATATCCTTAAAACAATTATTACTTAATTACCCCCTGTATGTTTGTTGAACAGCTTATTTGTATTGTTTTGTGCCTTCACCACGTAATAAAAATAAAATTAGTGTTATCATTTGCTTTATTATGATGAGAGTTGTCAGGAGTATTCATCTTTGTACCCCAATTAGTGAAAATATTTTTATGCCATTTGCTTTGTATTCCTTGTTTTTTCATTGTTGTGCATGCCCTTCCACTCTGAAAGGTACTGAGTACCCTGAGGGTAAAACAAACAAACAAATAAATAAATAAATAAATCCCTATAAGTAACACAAAGAATGTGCTTTGTTTCACTAGAACTCGCTAACTGAAGGCATTACTTCGGAGAAAGACGGAACCCCGCTTTTAAATTTTGCCTATATGGGCAGCAGTTTATTCCTAGACAGTTTAGTTTTATACACATGTCACAAGACCTCTAGGCTTGAATGCCATACAGCGGTGATCTTTTTTGCTTTACCTGCCTGATATAGCAAGATGACGATCCTGAGATCCTGGGTTGTGTCGCCCTTCTAGCGAAGCTGAAAGACAGCACACATGTACATTTCCAATCTGCCATTGGCTTTAGTATATCAAATCACAAATAATGTGGAGGGGAGAAACAACTTACATCGTGAAAATATATACGCTGTATATTGGCAACTTCATAACAAAATCTGACTGCTCAAATTTCAAACTCCCTGTTCCTCATCTGACTTTTTACTGCGAAAGCTGTTATGTCATCACAACTCGGGTCACGAGCAGTTGCATGTCGTCCGCCACCACCACCACCACCACCACCACCACCACCACAACCACAACCACCACAACCACCACCACCACCACCACCGCCGCCGCCGCCGGTGTCCGTAACCACATAGCGCGAAATTAGACAAAAAAGAATTGATGGGGCTTGACTCCGGGTCTGATGGGTGCCAGCCATATATTTTACCACTGAGTTACGCCGATGCTTGTAACTTGTTGTCGAACTTGCCTTAGACGCGCATTACCTAGCACAGTGGGGCTCAAACCCGCGTCCGCTGGGTGCCAGCACAGTATTCTACCACTGAGCTACTCCGGTGCTTGTGACTTGTTAGCAAACTTGCCTTAGGAAGGCTTGATGTCGGGAAAGCAATCGCGTTGTAAAGCGTTTCAAAACAGCGAAAGAACAACCAGTCGTCGCATAATGCGAATAGTGTAACTAGTGTGTCGTCCAATGCTCCAACCCATTGCAAAAGCTTGTTCTTGTTTCCCTATTAACTGTGGCACATACCCGCTTCAGCCATAATTCCTCATCGTCGTCAGCCCATGCATTCACAGTTGGCACAAAATTTCTTGCAAGTGTTTAGCGGATACCACGCTTCTCAGAAGAATGACGAAAAATAGCATATAGCGAATGCCGACCGACTACCCAGAAGTTGATTATTAGTGCCCTAGTGGGTACCAAGCAAGTGTGCTTGCAGTAGTTACCCAATGAGTGTTTAGAAAAGGCTCTGAAAGGCCGCTCTTCTAGCTTTCGCGGTGACTGTGCGGCGCCTACCGCGCAGGCCTGGCGTTTTTGTTTTTTAAATGGCTTGGCATATATTCGCTAGGCTAGAAAACGATGTGCACAACCCAAAGTGCCCCTCGCGCGTTACCTCGTATCAAAATGACGTGGCCGTGTAAGAATAACGTGAAAAGTTTCATACGCACAGTATAAAAAAATGTCTCTTTGCTTCAAACTCCATCAATACTTTTCAACAACTCTTTGCTTAAAACATGCATACAAACAGATTGTTTGGATCAACGTATTTTTTTGCGCTATTTCAACGAACCGCGCAATATAATTTATATGAAGAACCACTCGACTGGGCAGATGACTCAAATAATCAGTGAATTCGATCCACGGCGGTGAAACGAAGTGGTCACTGTCAAATGGTTTGTAATGTCACATGGGGCTACTCCTGAACCCACGAAATGTCTAGAGGAGTGTATTTGTTTTTTTAAGGAACAACATCTTCTCACAGACAGTAAAGAATGCCATGAGGTGCGTTCCTAATCCGTTCTTAGGATATAAAAGACAATAACTCGCAGGATGTTAAGCAGCACAACAAACACTAAAGCAATGAACAACAACCTCGCCCACGCCATAACGTCATCGCTTAGGACACACGGGCAAAAAAAAAAGCTCCAACCAATCAATTTTCAACGTCTTGAAATATTGAACATTTGACGTTCGATTTCACATTCCGGCCATAATGCAAGAGCTATGGTTCTACCGTGAAAGAAAACAGCTCATTTTTTTTAATGAACGACATCTAAATTGAATTAGAAACATGTGCGTGAATGACTCTGATAAATAAATATATATTCACCTTTTTCAACTGTTGCGTTTTTATAGCTGCTCAAAACAATTTTGAAGTTATATGAACCATTGCTACCTAAGCGATACTCCCAATGATCTAGGCTTTGACCGTTTTCGATAATGTTTTTCTGGACAACACATAGTAAGCAAACCTTATCACATCACATACCTTATCTGCTTCTCAACAATAGCAATGTCTGCGAATTTAAAAAAAAAGTAATGCTAAACACCCTTTGAAGAAAAAAGTTAAGATGTACTTCTTTACTTGTACCATGGCTTAATTGTGCTATCTACTATAAATATTTTTAGTGATTTCTGGCACTTTAGTACATTTGTGTAAAACTGGCCCATTTTTTTCATATCTATTTCTGTATAGTACTTAGTCTTCTGCCAGAAAATTTCTCAAAGTTTTTGTCTTTTTACATGATTTTTTATCTTGCTATGGGCAAATTGGTGCTGACTGTAACGTGTCATTTATAACTGTGTGTTTCGACATCTGCTATACTTTTCATTTTGATTTTTCTGTACCCTCCTCCAAAGAAAATCACAGAATATTCCATAAACTGAATGATAGTTATGGCGAAGAAGCATTTGTCAGTCCATCTTTCCATCCATCCGTCCGTGCATCCGTCCTTGTGACGATCCGTGCGACCGTCCATCCATCCGTCAGTGCGTTGTGGCAAACTACAACTACTACTACTACTACTACTACTACTACTACTACTACTACTACTACTACTACTACTACTACTACTACCACATACATTGTGGACGCACGACTGATGGCATAAGGAACTTTGCCCCTAAAATTAAAGCGCCCCCTAGCGTAACTATAATATTTCATTTTGCTTGTTCATCATAAAACCACACGGGCGCCGTCTGTTTTATGACATCGGCATTGCTTTATTCCACCAACAACTATCACCTAGCGGTGAATGCTGGAACGAAGTGCGTACGTGCTGATACATCGGGGACGACCAATTCACGCCTTAAGGAGCTTACTCCTAAAAGAAATAAAATATGGATCTTTTTGTTTCACTTGATCTGCATATCTACAGGTGGAGGGACCTTAGTCAGGCAGAGGTAATCTGCCTTCAGTCCCTTAAACCTATAGGCAATATAACTAGGAGCTTGCTTCTCTTGCCGGGGGGTTGTCTCTCGTCGTTGCACCGGTGTGTATGCTAGTGCTCATAGCTCCCGCTAGAGGCGCAGCTGTGCTCTTCGTTTCAAGAACACTCACTAGGTGGCGTGCCACCATTCAGGTGACGCTCACTCCACTCTCGGCGCGTACTCTAGTTCGGTAGGAGACCGCTAGGTGGGCGCGCGTATATATAGCGCTCCCTCTTGCATGCTCCATTTCTGTTTTGCCGGACATCACTCAGCGCGCGTCGATACCGCTACCAACTATGAACATCGCACAAGCCAAGGTGGCGGCACGAAGGGCTTGCAATGCGGCTGCATCGCGGACTCGCCGTCAGGACCCTTCTTGCACTTAGTACTGCATTCTATAATTCAAGATGCTCTGGCTTTGTACTTTACGGATCACAAAGCCAGTATACTAAAAGGAAAACGTTCCTCTGAGCTTCTGTGATTCGTAAAAAAGCTCTTGAACAAAATGTATATCAGTACGTAAATATCTGTATATAGTAATTCATTGACGTGTCGGGTTTGACGTCCCCAAACCACCATATGATTATGAGAGACGCCATAGTGGATGGCTTGGGAAATTTTGACACCTGAGTTTTTTTAACGTGCACCCTAATCTAAGCAGATGGGCCTAAAGCATTTTTACCTCAATTGAAAACGCCGCCGCCGGAACCGGGATTCGAAACTGCAACCTGCTGGTCAGCAGCCGAGTACCTTAGCCACTAGATCACCACGACGGCATTTTCTATATAGTACATTGATATGTAAATGATAAACATTGTGTATATAACGTGTATATACAATCACACCACAACTCTCGTGTTACGTCTTTTTATGAGGATGATTGAGGATGTCTACAGAGGATTCATGGTTTACCAGATTTAACCTCTCGAGCAAGCCCCTCATCATCATTCACTTCGTGGACAGCGGGAATTTTTAAATGCAAAGCATTTCTTAGCGAACTTCGGCAACTTTAAGCATATCTATCTATCTATCTATCTATCTATCTATCTATCTATCTATCTATCTATCTATCTATCTATCTATCTATCTGTCTCTTTTGGCCGTTTCCATAATGGTATCGGTACCAAACTTGGTATGGCATAACATGACCGTGTGAAGAAAATATTTGGCTAGTCATAAAATGAAAATCATGACATATATGTCATGAATGTCATGATTTACATTTCATGGTCCTGCAGCTCTTGCGGTGGCTTCGTTCACATGGCACGTTGAAAAACTGGTATGGTATGACATGATCGCATGGCGACCACAAGCGACAGACCCGAACATGAAAATCATGACACGCGTGTCATCCAACAACATGACTACATGCCACGCTCATGATGCCATAGTGACCGTTTCGCTAGCGTCCCATATACCAAGTTTCGTATTACGGGACGTGAACAGATGACGAAGGTATGATACTGGTGCAAACAAGTTAAACACGAGATGCGTGTCATGTAAGAACATGACTACATGCAACATTCATGATGCGCTCGCGGTCGTTTCACTTGCTTCACATATGCCAAATTCGGTATTGCATGACATAAATAAATGACGAAGGTATGTGACTGGTGCAAACATGATAATCATGAGATGCGTGCAATGTGAGGACATGGCTACATGGCACAGTGCAGGTGCCAATACATTTCGACGTGACGTGGTGCGTGTGCTCGCCACCGTTCATTTCGTCGCGTCACGCCGGCGTTGCTACGCAAGGCGCCGGTCATGCCATATACTAGCATTCACGTGCCCCGTTGCATTGCTTTGACGCTTGCGTATTCCAGCGCGTCCAGCGTCCCTCCGTCATGAAAAGAGGTAGTTGCAGTGTTGTCTGGGTAACGCATCGGCGCGAAATGCAGCATGTCGCATTTCGCGCCGGTTGCCGTCGGGCCACGCCGACGGACGCTGGTCGCACCTGGCGTCACACTATAGAGTGCTCCCGTTTTGCTAACGTAGCGCCGCTGTGCCCGGCGTGCGCGCGCGTCAACGCTACAATGGAGTATATTGCGCCCATCATGATGTGCTCGCGGCTGTTTCGCTAGCTTCACTTATACTAAATTTGGTGTTACGTGACGTCAACGGATGACGAAATATATGACTGGTGCAAACATGATAATCAGGACACGCGTATCATGTAAGAACATGGCAAAATACCACGCTCATGGCGTGCTCACGGCCGTTTCGCTAGCTCCACGTATACTAAATTTTGTATCACGTGACGTGAATAGATGACGAAGGTAAATTAGACATCTAAACATAATAATCATGACACGGAAGTCTTGCACGGCATCATTTACTTCCGCCTCATAACATTTGGCTCATTTTAAAGTGACATATCAACAATTCTCAATCGTGCTTCGCATATGATCGCTTCCCACTGTACGTGGGATCTGCCATTTTTTTTTGTCTGACTAAACAAGCAGTGAATAAATGAAACGAATGCTTGCCTCAAGGTCCACAATGCGTACGAGGAAGCTGAAGATACATTGACAATCTAGCAATTAAGATTCCTTCTTGAAGCAACTTGTTGCCTATAGATGGGCGCCGAGGTTTAACCACCATTCAAGAGTTATCGCTTCAACACTACAGCGTGAAACTTGGGTTGATAACAATAAATACACTCACGTATAGCTTCATTCGCAAAGTTTCCTTCTCAAAGGTGGTTGTATTGGCCTGCACTATTGAGCGCGCGCTCCTGGCTGACGTCATGAGTCAGACAGCCAGAAACCCCGCCCTCATAGAGCATAGCTGTGTGCGTGAGCAGGACTAGTTCTTTACTTATGGAGGCAATCGGCTGCTGCGCTTCGATTGTACGGGTGGGGCCTCTGCTTATTACTGAAGTTGCATTCGGCCATAGAGTTTTGCGTTCCAGTACCACAACATGGTTATGGGTCACGCCGAAGTGGAGGGATTTAAACATCTGGACTACATCGCATTTTTTAATCTCAACTGGCATCTTACAGTGTGAGCGCTGGCTTCTACGCTCCTTCACAAGTACCGTAGTGTGCGTGGCAGTACTAAAATATTTCATTTTGACATTTTCAGGCACGTGCCCGCACTGTGCAGAGGAGCCTTGTGACACCTATCACATGGTGTGGGCATGCCCATTAATTCCCACCTACCAACACCATCCCCGCCCCACCCGAGATGATTGAGAAGCTGTCCTGCTCGGCTGCTCTGACCTCCAAGCCTAACAGGCATTGGTGGCCAGAGTCCGGGCCGCCATGGCAGCAACAGGAATACCAAACTATAGGGATTCCTTCTATAGTGTTTGCGAAAGGTGGGCCCTTCAGACTCGCCCCATCCATATCTCTCACTGTAAATGTTGTAATGTGGATGAAGCGGCGCTCGGGAACGGGCACACGTGGCTTCATCCACATTATAATATATTAATAAATGTTTTCCACCACCACTACCACAACCATCCATCAAGATTTGACCACCTCAGCATGGCATTGAGCCCGCTGTTTTCGGGCCAAAAGCCGGGCAACATAACCTCAGTATACCTTCGAGGCGGACGAACTTTAGTTGAGATGAAGCATGAGTTAATCGAGAAAACATGCGATTGTGTGGTTACCTTCTACTTTTTACTGCGGGCCAGTTTTCGCAGACACACTCAATATCTGGCAGTGCCAAGCTTTGTGAAAGATTCTGGCTTTCTGCTTGAAAGTTTTATAAATAACCAAGTTCGATGTCAGTCGCTGTGGAAGCCGTATGGGGCTGTTAACCTTGCCGTTTCGTATGTTGTTGTTGCCTTCCACGTTTCCCGACCCTATTGTTTGACTTCGCGAGAGAGAAAAATAGGAACACGTTCATTTAACATTGCGAGAGTGAGGTGCCTATATGCTCCCCGTAAAATCTTCTATATCCTATTTCTAAAACTCTCCACTACCTCATGTCCCACGGCAGCCCTTAGAGCAGGCGAGCATGTATTGACGCGACGTTTATTTCACTAGCACACATACTGAGCCTCTAAGTGCCACGTCTCCTTCTAATGGATTTACGCAACGACTGTAACTGAAGTGAAGCACTTGCGGATGACACCTATATCGGCTTCTATATAGCGTCCGGGTTCACTGCAAGTACACGCGCATCCCCTGAAAACTGAGGATGCTCCTGAAGAAAACCCTTTCAACGTTTTCCGTCGATGTATATACGCGAAACTCGTTCATTTAAGCTGCGGCCAACGCGAAAGTGCTACGCAAACACTCAAGACGTGCGCCCGGATGACACCGAACAAGTTGAGTGCTATCGAACCGTGAGGAACAGGCTCTCAAGCGCTCGCAAGAAAGTGGGTGTGGGCAGGAAGGTTGTTTTCAATGGCTTTCTCCCGCATGCTTGGAAATTCGTGGCATTTGCAACGCGAGTATCACATCTGTATTTCTTGAGGACCAGGAATACGGCTCACGCTGCAACTGCGCTGGTCTGAACCACTCATATTATAGTAGTTCTGGAAGTGTTCAAAACGGTATATTCGGTTACAACCATGCTGACAATTGTAACGATCGAGAGAGAGAGAGAGAGAGAGAAATTCAGAATTTTTAGCTTCAAATTATTCAAGATTTTAACTTCAAAAATTTAGTTTCCAATTTCAGCCCCTGTCCGTGTAAAATAAAAATTTAAAAAACGTGAACAACACCGCAATAATATGTTTGCATATGCAATATTACAAATGCCGTAGGGTATTAGTGAGAAATAACAATTCTACTACGCATATCGAAACAGCATTACAGGGCTATACATCATATCAGAGCATTTTTGTGTATCTTGAATCAGTGAAATAGATGTGCTATTTTCTACAACCAAGTTCTGTGTTCTTTACACGCGAGAACCACAATACAGTTATGAACCATGTCGCAAGGGGGTCCCCAGAATAAATCTCCCTATAACGTGCACTTAAATCAAAATACACTGGTGTTTCTACCTTTTCCCACAGTCTGGACGTAGCTGCCGTGGTAGAGAATCTAACGTGCACGCTCTTACCGTAACTCTAAAGCCACGGTGGCATGTCCGCAGTGGCACTAAATTATAGTGTCGCCTTCGCGTCTTTTATAGGCGAAGCAGCTTAAGATCGAGCTCAATACTTTGTGCAGCATTAACACCCCCATGGCGCATGCGCGTCCCCTTCCCCGCTCTCTCCTCTCCTACGCTCCACCCATCCCTCTTTTGCCTCGCAACGGCGACGCAGGCAGCGTATGCTAGCGAGTTTCTTGATCGAAAAAAGCTGACTGTTCGCGCTGAACAACCGTTCACTGGTCACCCCGTATATATAAGCACTCGGTAGCTGATTCACCTCCCTGCTTTTCCTCTTCTTGTTTCTTCCTCCTTGCCCTGAAGATTATTGCCGATGGGAGATTTCTTCTGCGTGTTGTTGATCAATAAAAATTCACGGCGTGCGCGTTAACTAAAGGTGCACTGCGGGTTCTCTTGTTCAATCGGAGTCTTCTGTTTCTAATTGCCTATTAGCAGCGATTGACATGTTGCAGTGGGAAACGCCGGTCCATCAATACGTGATTTGCGCCTCCTCAGGTTTCTCTCTTGTGCAACGCCGTGATGAGCGCCATGCAGCGTCAACGATTCTGCCAGTGTCAGCGTCAGCGCCCGCTGCATGGCAAATACACATAATTCACTTCAGCGGAAGATTGTGTAATTTTTTTGTCCGCACAATCAACCTCACACCGCGAAATTAGCACAATTAGGATCTCGATACTTTGACAGTCTCGGCACAGCTATAGTGTTGGTACTTCGTGTTCTTGAGAACGAAGTGTATGTACCATCACTCTATGAAGCCCGCCGTTCAGATTGTCGTGCATGCCACCACGGAGTTCCGAGGGCAGACCGTCGGAAGGGGTCGAACCCACGAAAGGTCATGCCATGTCCTCGTCGCAGGTCACATTTCGCAAGGTTCCCACGTATAGCTTAGCGTATTCCTCACGATGCCCTGTCCTAAGCAGCCGGCAAGCTATACCGTACTTGCGTTGTTCGCGATGGTGGTTGTAATAACCAGGCTGAAAGGTCAGTTCTTATTCATACGTTCAATAGCTTTAAATTTACGCACAAGCACCAAAAATAAGAGACATAAAACAAACGTATTTATCATCTAGCAGCTGTATTTCTCCAACTAGCCTTATTAAAATATTGGTGTATTGAATTGTTCGTTCATGTTGAGAGAAGTGTGAAGTACGATGCCACCAGTTCTCAGTTCTTCGTAGAAAACATTAAGGCAAGCAAACACAAACACAACAGTATAAGGGAAACGGGAAACGCAAACATGGCCTCGAGGAAAAAAAAAGTGCATGGCTTAACTAAATTTCGAGACATGAAATACAATGGACCCCAAGAGTAATTATAACCGTTGACTCCATAGGTTTAAAATGAATTTAAATTGTTCCAGAAGACGACACCCCGAAATCTTACCGTGTTATAACTTGCCTCGCAGTGGTGGCAAAAACTTACCTTACTTATCCATGCCATGGTTTTTGTAATAGAATTCTAGACTCTCCGATGCGACGTTTGTTTCCTATTGATGGCCACTGCACCCAAAATTGTCACCGAACAGCAGATTCCTCGTGATATTTTTGACTTCGACAGCCTTGAATCAGTGCTATTCGCCTCAGCGCCAGTAAAAGCAATGCGCCAGCTAAGTGAAGCTTTCCTAAACAATTTCTCCCAGTTTACCTTAAGGCATTTGGACAAGTGGAAAAGGCAAAAAAAGAAGTATCGCCATGCAGTTTACTCGTTTACGTAGAGCAAGTGGCCGTTACGCGAAAACGATGCCACTTCACAAAAGAAAAACGAAAAATTGGCAGCGTTGGGACTACACACGTCATATGATTTTATGTGAAGCAGCAATAAAATTACCAAAAAAAGAGTCCTCTGCGCACTGTTGACAGGCGGCATTAACCTCATGAGTCTTCCACAGCCACTGAAGTAGCGGATGCGAGGTGGTGACACTCGGACTGCTTTGAATGAGCTAGCCAACTTTTTCGAGAACACTGGACCTAATAATGGGCGCTCTTAGGAAACCGGGCATCTGGTCTTGCGAAAGTAAGCCGCTCAAACTTATCACTACATAGCGATGCGCCCTCTCTGTCCCTCCTTTCTCTCTTACTAATGTTCTTTCTGATTTTATTGGTAGAGCGGAGGTTTGGGCATGGTTGACGTCAAGAGACAGAAATATAAAACGTGAACGCTTATACGCGCTGTCATCCTTGTTGGTCTTTATCGACCTTGATCTGGACAAAAAGCGGCACTGTGAAGCACTGGTTTTATTCCTTCCTCCTCTAGCCAAACAATGAGATAAAGAAGTTCGTGATTTTTGGTACGCCGAAATAGAAACTGAGAATCGTAAACTTGAAGGAACAATGACGAAGTGTCCATGCTATCGGGATCGAGCGCGGCGTGTCGGTAGCGCAACAATTTTCGCACAGCACTTTCAGCGAGATTCGTATCTCCCAAGAAAGTAGTGCAAGTGTGCAGAGTAGTTCGGCGTAGCTAGTCTCCACTCATCGGGAAAAAATGCATTAAGGCGTGTGAAGAAGAACCTAAGTTCATAAGCGGGCGTGTGGTCCCCCTCCAGAGAAGGAGAGGGGGGTTGTCACCTGTTACGTCAATGTACACTGGGCTACAGTCTCCCTCTTACGTAATCGGGTGGGGGGGAGGGGGGCTCCTCTGCTCTCACTGTACGCACGCCTATGCGTAAGCCAACAAAAACAGACATCAACTCAAACGCCGTGCGTCTCACTCCCCACCGAAAGAGTGCATTATTGAACTAAATTGCCAGAATGTTTTTAAGTCACGTGTATACATGCACACCCAACTGCGCTCAAGTCTACATCAGCCGCCTCGTTATGTGTTCTCATGGCATTGGGTGTTGCGCATTGTTGAAAACCACCTAGAATTTGCGTAAGAACACTTTGTATAGCACAATGATTGGGCAGCGTACAAAAAAAGTTCATACGCTACAGAGTGCAATGTTGCGTGTGAGCGTCTCTACTTCCCATCGATTCACTGATCTGTATTACCTATGGTTTCGCTGAACGAACGCACCCAATATTCGATCTTATTATTGGCGCTTGTAGGTAACCTCTGCAGAGTTGAGCTTATACTTGTGAATAGTTTCGGCTGAGTATTCAAGTTATTGCTCATTCAGACTGCAGTGTGTTTCACACCTTTTTCGCTATGCGTAGTGTGCGAAGTTTCTAACTCAAACGCAAGCCAAGACTATACGGAACATGGTAAGTGTGAAGAGTTTACGTAATTTAGTGTTTGTCATCCAGTGGACAGCAAATGCTATCGAGGCCATCAAAGTGTCTTGGTACGAATGCGGGATAGAACCCGCTTTTTCCCATCGAAGTTATGCATTGGGAGAATGAATAACGCAGACATAAGAACACCCATTACAAACAAGTACCCGCTTTCAAGAGCATAGCCATAAGCACTTTACAATATAGCTATGGCGCCTAGAGCTCTGTGTCAAGAAATGTCGTTTCGTTGTAATTTTTTTAAGCTGTACATGCTGCTATGCATGCAGTTTGGATCTTTTCTAGTGCATAAAAAGAAACTGTGGAGCATATGTTCAAGAATATAAGTTTCATCTCAATTGAATCCTCGCGTTTTTGCTGCACGAGAGTTCACACTACACATAATAGTGACGATCGGGCACGCGGATTCGGCTAGCTTACTTCGCAAGATGTCTTGGCTTTGACTCAAGAGGTCAGCGCTATGCCGCTGACTTCCACCAGAAGCCAAGCCGAGTTCATTCTCGCTGTTTCGGCACCAGAGAACAAAACTGGCGTGCTGACACAGGCTGCGTACCTGCGTACGCTGCGGCATTTAATCAAGCTTGCGGCACTAATATAAGAAATGCGAGCTAGAACTACTATGCAACAATAACATGAACTATTCATTTTTTCAGTGTTCTCTATTGCGGCGATTTGAGGTGAATTAGATATCCTACGAGAGGGCTGTAAATAGTTCAATGATATAAATTCGTTTGATGACGTTCAGAAATTGCAAATACCTCCAACTGTTGGAAGCTCGTTTGACAAGCTTATGTTCGTGTCGTGTCCGGTGGTGGCTGCGTGTACACTTCACCGGTTATTTCAAAGGCGCTCACTAGATGGCACTCCGCCATTCAAAATGGTGCGCCAACTAGTGAGTGCGCACCACCTTGAATGGTGGTGCGCACCATTCAAGGTAGTTCAATTCGGACTGGCATGGGGGATGGACGTGTTTTTGAGCGCTCCTGATTGACTGCGCATATAAGTGGTTTTGCATGTTTTGAGCTTGCCTTTATAATTATTAAGGCAGCAGTTAAAATCTTTGTAGCACTTATTACATTGTACGGCTTTTCCGGGGGTCAGTCACCGGGTATTTACTATTTTGTGCGTGTGTGCGGGTTTGTGTTTTTTTCTCTTGCCACCCTGTGGGGGAGGTGCACGTACTTTGAACCCACAAATTTTTGTAGTAGAGCTTACACTTTCTCTTTTTCGTAGTGCAGGGACCATGTTTTGCAATTATCGAGTGAGGCAAGTCTTAGGGACAATTGGTGTCATAGAGACATGGCTAAAAAGGCTGTGAAGTGTTCAGGATGTGGGGTGAGTTTGAAAATGGACCCAAGTTCAGACGCCAATGAAGAGGAGGCTGACGCGAAGTGTAGGCAATGTGAGGCCGAGGAAAAAATGGAGAAAACGATGGCTGCCCAGAGTGAACTGGT
Source organism: Rhipicephalus annulatus (assembly GCA_013436015.1). Lineage (NCBI taxonomy): Eukaryota > Metazoa > Arthropoda > Arachnida > Ixodida > Ixodidae > Rhipicephalus > Rhipicephalus annulatus. The sequence goes on from WOVY01005618.1 coordinate 38,712, forward strand.
GTTGAAAATCACCGAGCTGGAGACTGCATGGGCGGCGGAGCAGAAAAAATGAGGGCAATGGGAGAAAGGCTGAAGTCCGCCGAGAAAGCACTAGCCAGGGTGAACAAACGAGCGGCCGACGAAGAGAACAGTAGGGCACCAGAAACCAGAACGGCATAGAAGAAAGAGCAAGCAAGTTTGGAAAAAACAGGTTCAGCCGGTTAACTTGTCGCAAGGCCCAGCTTCAGCGAAATAGTGGTGGGGCTGGGAGGGGACAAAGCAGTTGGCGTCACAGGTGCAAGTAACCCTCAGATGCAGGACGCTGAAGCTGAAAAGTCACAGCATGTGATAGTCACCGGGGACTCGAATTTATATCGATGCGCAGAAGCAATCAAAGAGAGGGTAAGAGGTGACAAGAGGATTGCAGTAGGGACGTTCCCAGGACGCAAGCTGGAAGCAGTCATGAGGCAAGCGAGCGCAAAACTCAGAACTACGGCTGATAGATAAAGCCTCGTGATAATTTCTGGCGGTTAAAACAATGTCTTAAATAAAGATACCGCAGGACTAGCGATCACACTGGCGAAAGGGGTCGATGACATGCGCGCCACTTCTCCTCAGGTACAGGTAGTGATATGCACAATACCGGAAGTACCGGTGCGCAACGACAACCTAGAAAGAGTGGTTGTGAACGCAAAACGAGTGATATAGCGGATGAGTCGAAAGAAACGCTTTGAGGAGGTGGAAAGAAACAGAGAGGTGCATATGTGGGGTGGTTTTCAACGCGACAGAATTCACTTCGATGGGCGGCTAAATCACGAGGTGGGTTGGCGACTTGCAGGAGGCGCAGTAGCTTTTTTGGGGGCACGCGAGCCCTTCGGGGTGCAGGATAGCTAGTAATGAGGAAAAAACCAGGGACACTCTTTGACTGGTGGTATGGACAGATACGATACCAAAGTGGTACCAGTATACAAAATAAGTATATTCCGGGACAGAAATAGACGTAGCCACGAGCGCCGAGCCGATTCCGACATATATGGTATATTAACATGCAGGGTGGCAGGAACAGGCTGAAGTGGGAAGAGAGAGAAGAACTGCTAAGAGAGGAGATGCCGATGGGATATGGTTTGGTGGAAACACATCTTAGGGACATGGAACAGCCTCCTAACAATCCGGACTACGCATGGGAATATTGTAATAGAACAGAAGGCAGCAGAAAGGGGGGTGGTATTGGGGCATTCATTCATAAAAGTACCGACTGGCAAAGGGTCAAGGAGGAGTGCAAGGAACATTTATGGCTAAAAGGGAAAGTGGCAGGGCAAATGACACTCCTTGATTTGGTGTACTTGTGGACGGGAGCAAAGGCCAGAGAGGAAAACCAGGCAATGGTAGAGTGTATATCAAGGGACATTGAGAAGTGCAGTCGACGATAGATTGCACACTAATGTCACATAGGATGTATGATAGGCTCAAAAGATTGTACATAGATCAATGTGACTCCAGAAGTCAGGGTAGTGATCACATACGTATAAAGCTAAGTTTTGGAAGAGCAGGGAAAGTGGGAAAGGGCAAGATGAGCAAGTACAGGAAAAGTTTTGTTCACAAAGGCAAGTAGTTATAGCTACTAAACAAATTGAAAGTAATCACTGAGGATAATAAAACAGTGTGGACATACACTAAATTAATTAGACTGTTTGAGCTAGAGCTTGCGGCGGCACGTGACAAGTCACCCTGGAAAAGAAGAGACAAACCCAAGAGTTGGTGGGATGAGGAAAATAAGAGAACCATAGAAAAACTTCAGGAAGCCTCGAGGGAACACAGACATGCTAAGCAGTGGGGTAAACCGACAGATGATGTTAAAGAAGATGGGAAATCTTTCCAAGCTGTAGAAGGGATGCATCCGTTCTGATCAATGAAAAGATTAGAAGAAAGGGAACTCAGTGGCTGGCAGAAGTACATAAAAAAGATAAAAAGGCAGCTGCGAAATTCGGGAACCATCTAAACTCCCTAATTAATGAGACGAGCCTAGAGCAGAGCTTTATAACTACAGCTCAAGGTGCTAGGCTAGAAGGGCACGAAGCTATTGAATATATAAGAACAATGGTGACAGAAAAATTCCTACATAGAAGTGCTTTATTCACCACAATAGCCAAGGATGAATCAAGTTACGCAATGGCTCCATTTTCACTACGAGAGTGGGAAAGGGCTGAAAAGAGGGTTCCTAGTGGTACATCAACAGGCCCAGATGGCATTCCAATTACGCTGATAAAGACATTAGGTCCGAAGTCTAAGCAGGCTTTGAGAGAGGCAGTGAGCAAAAAAATATTCGATGGTGAGGTCCCCGATGGATGGAAACTTAGCAGGATGAGGATGATCTATAAAGGAAAGGGGGACAAAGCTGACATAAACAACTACCGTCCTGTAACAGTGACATCCGGGGTCTACGGGCTGGTGATATAGATTGTAAAGGAAAGACTGCAGACATGGATAGAGGATGAGGGGGTGCTGGAGGAACTGCAGAATGCGTTTCGGAAACACACGAGGTTGGAAGACAATCTGTTCTCCCTGACACAGTGCATCGAAACAGCAGAAAAAGAACACAGGCCCTCGTGGCTTGTAATTTTGGATATCTAGGGAGTGTACGATAGCGTGGTTCAAGAGGACTTCTGGGGAATACTCGACACAATAGATGTGGAAGATGGAGTCACTAGTATTTTAAAGGATATCTATAGAGGTAACAAGGCAGTTATTAAGTGAGAAAAACAGGCATCGAAGCCTGCAGAGGTAAAACGGGGGCTCAGGCAGGGGTGTCCTCTGTCACCCCTGTTATTCATGATGTACCTACAAGGATTAGAGGCCAAATTAGAGGGAAGTGGACTGGGCTTCAACCTCTCTTTCGTCAAACAAGGAAAACTCATTGAACAGGCACTACCAGCATTGATGTACGCAGATGACAGTGCTAATGGCCGATAACAAGGGAGATTTGCAGAGATTGATGGACATCTGCGGTAATGAGAGAGATAGGTTAGATTTCAGATTCAGTAAGAAAAAATCAGCAGTCATGTCTTTTAATGTTAATGAAGGTAAGCTTAAAATACAGGAGGTCACGCTAGAGATAACAGATAAATACAAATATCTGGGCGTATAGATAAGCAATGGGGCCGAGTACCTAAGTGAACACGAAATATACGTGACGACTAAAAGTAACAGGAATGCAGCGGTGATGAAAAACAGGGCACTGTGGAATTACAATAGGTATGATGTTGTGAGAGGAATTTAGAAAGGGGTCATGGTTCCTGGTCTGACGTCCGGCAATGCGGTCTTATGCATGAGATCAGAAGTTCAAGCAAGATTAGAAATAAGCAACGTAGAATAGGTAGGCTTGCCTTAGGAGCTCACGGAAATACACCAAATCAGAGAGTACGAGGTGATATGGGATGGACATCATTTGAGGGCAGAGAAGCTAGCAGCAAGATAAAATTTGAGAAGCGATTGAGAGAAATGGGGGAAAAGCGTTGGGCTAGGAAGATATTCAGCTTTTTGTATATGAAGAATGTTGATACAAAATGGAGGAAGCGAACCAGAAAATTGACTGGATAGATACTTAGAAAACAGCAGGGGGCCAAACTAAGAATATTTATCGGTTAAGAGGAAGGTGAAGGAACCTGAGACCATTATGTGGAGAATCGGCATGAATAAGAAGTCTGCACTAGAGATCTATGGAACTTTTAAGCAGGAAATTGCCAAGGAAAGGATCTATGATAATACTCGGGGTAGTTCTCTACTGTTTGAGGCCAGGACGGGAGTACTGTGAACTAAGATATATCGGGCCAAATACGAAGGGGTAGACACGGTATGCAGTGCTTGTGGAGAGGAAGAGAAATTTGCCGAGCACTTGATATTGTTCTTTAAAGGGCTGCACCATTTTGTTCAGGATGATGGCACAGAGTTTTTCAAAGCACTGGGGTTTAGGAACAGAGAGGGCAAAATAGACTTTAAGCGGGTCGAATTAACAAGAAGGAGGTTATCTGATTGGTGGCTAAAGTCAAGGCACGAGTGAAAATTTAACCCTTCACTGCAAAGTACGAGTCCTCAACCTCACTGTTTAAAGGAAAAAAATTAATCTAGTTTTTGGATCACTAAGTATTACTCCGGCTTGATGGCGTTAGCCACCGCCCGATCTAAAGGGTACAGCCATATCCATTCATCCATCCATCCATCCATCCGTCCGTCCGTCCGTTCATCCGTCCGTCCGTCCGTCCGTCCATCCATCCGTCTGTCCGTTCATTCATTCATTCATTCATTCATTCATCCATCCATCCATCCATCCATCCATCCATCCATCCATCCATCCATCCATCCATCCATCCGTCCGTCCGTCCGTGGTACACACTAGATGTGGAAGTTGGAATAACTAATCTTCTAAAGGATATCTTTAAAACATGGTAGTTATAAAACGAAAAGAACAGTTCCCGAACCTATAGAGATACAACGCGGGCTTCAACAGGGGTGTCCCTTGTCACCTTTGGTATTTATGCGGTATCTGCAGGGACTAGAAGCCACATTAGAGGTAGTCGACTCAGCTTGAGCCTCTCATCTTCCAAGCAAGGAAAATACGTTGAACACTCATTATCAGCATTGATGTATGCGGATGATATAGTATTATTAGCCGACAACAAGGAAGATCTGCAGGTATTGATGGACATCTGTGGTAATGAGGGAGATAGATTGAATTTGAAGTTCAGCAGGGAAAAATCGGCAATCATGTTTTTTATTGATAACAAAGGCAGTGAGCATAAGATACAGAAACTCACGCTAGAAATAGTGGATAAATACAAATATTTGGGCGTATGGATAAATAACGGGGCTGAGTATCTCAGGGAGCACGAAAGATACGTAATGATTGAGGGCACCAGGGATGCAGCTGTAATGAAAATTAGGGCACTGTGGATTAGAATAGGTATGAAGTTGCGAGAAGAATTTGGAAAGGTGTCATGGTCCTGGGTTTGACGTTCGGCAATGCGGTGTTTTGCATGAAATCAGAAGTTCAAGCTAGATTGGAAGTTAAACGACGTGGCATAGGTAGAATTGCTTTGGGAGCACAGGGAATTACCCAAATCAGGGGACTCATGGTAACATGGGATAGACACCATTTGATTGCAGGAAGGCTAGCAGCAAAATAGAAATTGAAGAGCGATTGAGAAAAAATGAGAGACGAGCGTTGGGCTAGGAAAGTTTCCGGCTAATTATACATGAAGAATGTTGATACTAATTGGAGGAAGCAAACTCGAAAATTGTCAAGCAAATATTTAGACAACAGCATAGTGCCGAGCAAAAAAAAAACATCGGCTAAGAAGAAGGTGAAGGAAACAGAGAGGGGGATTTGTAAGATTGGAATGCTTATGAAATCATCACTGGAGAGCTACCTAACTTTCAAGCAGGAAATTGCAAAAGAAAAGATCTCCAATAATGCTCGGGGTAGCTCTCTGCTGTTTGAGGCCAGAACGGGAGTGTTGCGCCCCAAGACGTACAGAGTAAAATGCGAAGGCACAGGCATGGTAGGTAGTGCGTGTGGAGAGGAGGAGGAAATGGCTGAACATGTGATAATGTTCTTTGATGGGCTCAAAGATAGTCCAAGATAATGGCGCGGAATTTTTAAACGCATTGGGGTTTAGGAACAGTAAAGGCAAAATAGACTTTGAACGGGTAGAAAGAACCAAGAGTAGGCTGACTGGTGGCTACAATCAAGGCGCGAGTGAAATTCAATTCTTCAACACATAGTGATAGTACCTAACTTTATGGCTAGGTGGCGTGAGTCACCGCCCTATATAAAGGGCACAACTGGATACATCTATCCATCCATTCACCCGGTGAACACCACTCTCGGCACATGCATTTCCTTTCTCTTCCTAGAGAGCCCATGCAGTGAACACGCTTGGTTACCGCGCGGCACCATGAACGCCTCAGAAGCCAAGCCATTAGCGATAGGGGCTTGCCGTGAAGGTCATGTGGTAACATCACGGGGTATACAATACGGTTATTACGCCTACATATGATGGTAGGAGATGTGTACGGAGGATTCGCGGATTTCCCGACCATCTCCGAGCAAGTTCCTTTAACATCGTTCACTTCATAGATATGGTGGTGATATTGCTCATTTTGTGTGTGTGTGAGAGAGACAGTGGCAACGCCAAGTGGACGGGGGTGGTCGAGGGTGGGAAAGAAATCAAGTGATACCAAAAGTTTTCAATTTTGCATGTGTATATGTCATCATAGACTTACAAACGCATGCACGAACGTACATATCCCCCCACCCCCACCCACCACTGAAACCTTCGCTCAAAAAAATTTCTCGCGACGGCCCTAGCAAGTGAACATAGTGGTGGCTCACGTTTGTACTCTCTTTGACGTCTACGGGAATGGATACTGAAAGAAAAGAAATGCAGAAACTGTGGTGGCGGTGCTTTATATCTCACACTTTCTTCACACAGTGATCTTCGTCCATGGGGTTGTGGCACCCTCTGTGAGCGACGATGTGAAGTATAATGCATCACGATGGTGGCCTCTGCGATTAGCTCCTGCTAAGCGTCGTCGCTACACGTTCGTCCCAGTCTGCATGCTTCCGGTAGGAAAAGTGCGAATTCGCCAATGCTTTAACACCGCAAGGTGGCGACCTAAGCCCAAATATTGGCCTCGCTCGCATCATCCATACACCCCCCCTCCCCCCGCGAAAAAAAATTTTGACGTGTACCTGCCTTGCTTGGCTGTAACAACGCGTTCCCATCTGACGATCACTCCGAGAATTATAGCGACTGGCTTACAAGGCAAGCACTACACATGTTGATTTTCCTCGGTGTGCTGAAGGTATCGGCGCACTGACCATTTGAACGACGGGTCAGATGCAGAAAGTGATTGCGCTCATAGTTCACGTGCGAAGGCTCATGACTTGGCGCCGTAATGTATGCGCCGTTTGATAAGTAGGGGAATGCGCTTGATTTCGACGTCTGCGGCACTATACTTCAGATGCGAGAAAACGACTGAAACTAAACTGTCCTTTCCACTCGCCCGCCCTCCACTCGCTGTGTGTGAGGGTCGCGGCTCCTCTTTGGCATATTAATACGATTTCAGACATTTCGAGTCTCTCCGGTCAATGCCTGTATGTAGAATATTCAAAAAAGTTTATTCAATGCAGCCGAATAAATGAAAGGTGGGCCTCGATGGCTAATCATTTATTCGCGGTACACTTTTGAATCATCGATTAAGCATTCATTGACAGTATCATCTCTACTGATATAAGCCCCTATATATATGGCTTAAGGTGCACCAAGTAGCCATGAAGTGATCGAAAATTGCGATGGTGTATCCAACCGTTCTTCAACAGCACACTTACTGTCGGGGCTTTTCTACCTTTACTTTAATATTATTGCCTAATAGAGCCTGCGGTGCAAATATCATATAAGGTATGCACAGATAGAGTCAAACGCCTATACAAGTAAAATGAAATCAACTATAAAACCTTCAATGAAGCCTTGAAAAGAAGTGAAGGCAACAACGTCGTAGCGGCAAAGCAATGCACGAGATTGCAGCAACGAGAAAGAAAACAAAAGCATTGGGTGCTTTTTAAAATGATACTTCCAAATCAGCTCAATGATGCAGAACTTCTACCATTTATTACTCGAGCTGACACCTTACTCGTAAAATTGTTTTTTCGATCAAACCGTCACCCAGAAATGCGGTTGTTGAAGGGTGTAGATTGGTTGAAGAACCATGGTACTCAGCCACCTGACCTTGGTGCACTGCAAAACTGAGAAGCATTATACCGAGAAACAAAAAATGGCAACATATCCACGGGGTGAATGATGAAGAGTGGGGCGAAGCATCCGTCCGTCCATTCGTTCTTGCTTCCGTCCGTCCATGCGTCCGTCTGTGTGACCGTCCGTGCGTCCATCCGCCCGTGCGTCTGTTCATGCGTCCACACGTCCATCCGCGCGTCCATCCCTGCGTTCGTCCATGCATCCGCCCCTGCGTCCATCCATGCGTCTGTCCGTCCATGCAGCCATCCATGCGTCCGTCTATGCATCTGTCTGTGTGTCCATTCGTTCATTTAGTCAACACTCCAAGCACCACCATCTCGCTTCTTTTCATTATATATTCCGCATATAGAAGCACCGCCATGCAGCGGACATTCCAAAGACTAAACGAGAGGTGGCACATGCACACTGTCTTACGGCTTGCGCTTCGTGTCTACTTCCCACCTTTAACCACCTCAAGTTCATTGTATATACTAGTTCACTGTATTCATGGCACTGTGGCCGAACGCTCGCTAAACCTTCCTAAAACCAAGGAGGTTATGCCCAGCGAGTACAACGTAGCAACCTTTCTTGTCAGATAGTGCTCAATGTACATGCCAATGGCTGCTAATGGGGAATGAGAGACCGGAGAATTCGACTTTAGTTAACGCGCACGCTGCGAATTTTTCATTGTTCAACAACGCACAGGAGAAATTTCCCACCAGCACCACCTTGCAGGTAAAAGCGTAAGGCATGTTACGCACTACTACGAGGGACGAACGGGTGCAGCTTTAAGAAGCTTCGCCCCTAATAACCACCGTGTGCTGCGCCCGGCATAGTTATTCTCTTCCTAAACACCCATCCTGTCCTTAGTAAGCAAGGGCATAGCCCCTAATAAACACCATGTGCCGTGCTCGGCACAGTTACTTGCTTCCAAAACACCCATCTTGTCCTTACTAAGCAGGAGCTTCGCCCCTTAATTTAAGGAGCTTCGCCCCTAATAACCACCGTGTGCCGCGCTCGGCGCAGTTACTCGCTTCCTAAACACCCATTCTGTCCTTAGTAAGCAGGGACATAGCCAGGGGGGGTGGCACATGGGCCCGTGTGCCACCCCCTGACTATGTCTCTGCTTAGCCCCTAATAAACACCATGTGCCGTGCCGGCACAGTTACTTGCTTCCAAAACACCCATCCTGTCCTTACTAAGCAGGAGCTTCGCCCCTTACTTTAAGGAGCTTCGCCCCTAAAAACCACCATGTGCCGTGCCCGGCACAGTTACTTGCTTCCAAAACACCCATCCTGTCCTTACTAAGCAGGAGCTTCGCCCCTTACTTTAAGGCGCTTCGCCCCTAATAATCACCGTGTGCCGTGTCCGGCACAGTTACTTGCTTCCTAAACACCCATCCTGTCTTTATACTAAGCAGGAGCTTCGCCCTTACTTCAAGGAGCTTCGCCCTTAATAACCACCGTTTGCCGTGCCCGGCACTGTTACTTGCTTCCTAAACACCCATCCTGTCCTCACTAAGCAGGGGCATAGCCAGGGGGTGGCGCACGGGGCCAGGGTCCCCCAGCCCCCTAAAAAATGCTTTTAGCCATGGCACAGAGAGCGAGAAATGGCCAATTTTAGGAGCTGCCCCCTCCCCCGCCCCTAAACGAAGAGATCAAGGAGGTGCCTCCTCCTCGAAACAAATTTCTGGCTACGCCTCTGTTACTAAGGTATCGTCAAGGTGGTGCATTTTCGTAAGTACGCATTGTTTGCATAGGTTTCTGCATGGATTTCTCGCATCTCAACGACACCATATTATAGTAAATAGCTAAAACACCTTTGAGCACGATGTTTGCTACACAAGACTTTCGGTTTCAACTAGGTTTAAACTATGTCAACGGAGTTATTGTTGGCTGCCAACATTTTCTTAAAACTCTATCGATAGCACTTGCGGAGGCATAGGCAGTAAGGTGAGTACCACAACAATAGTACTACATTTCTGGGTATACATCTTCCTGCTGCCCTTTCGACAAACTTTTTTGCTGCAAACGCAGCGTCAAGGCTAAACATGAAAAAAAAAGAAGAGAAAAGGCATTCAAGCCAACCAGCTAAAAGAGCCTTCAATATTACAAGTTCGCTGTCGCGGAACAATAGCCATTTTTTCTTTTCTTTTTTCCCCCACGTGCTCTTGGTGCGCTCGTCTATAAAACTGCCAACTTTGCTCTTTCCTCGAAACCTGTAGTCCTTCCAACTCGGGCACTAGGTTGTTTACCTAGACCACATTCACAGCCGGTCACGGACACGACAAAAAGAACGGAAGCTGTCTATCAAACGTGGTGGCACTCACTTCCAAAAAAAAAAAACTGGGCCAGCCAGCGCCACGTATCCACTATCCCACAAGTTTCCGCCAGACCTTAACGCTCTTCCGCCCTTTTTATGCCACCCCATTGGTCTCTTTAGTACTCCGTGAATGAACGCAACCTATAAATAATCGACCAAACCAAAGAAAAAATTATGAAAAAGATAAAATTCACTAATGGTGATCATATTTACCCACTGTATAACAGTCACTTGACACTATGAGCAAGTAGAAAGTATCTGATCATTGCGCAAATACGCACCTTTCAGTACTCTGCGACGGCCTTTTCGCGCGCGAATAAAGAGCTTTGCAGTAGGATGGATACTTCCACAAAACTTAGAGCCAAGGAACTGCTGGCCATTGTGCGGTGCGTTGATCGACTGGAGTTTCTACTGCTGGGGATACATTTCATGTTGGTTTCAGGCTGGCAGGCCCTCATATATTTCAACGCACTCATAACCCAGAAACCCCAAATAGCACAATGGTATGACCTTATTCAAGAATTGGACTTCGCAGTAAGGCATCGACCATTGATAGAGAAAGTTGGCTCAGCGAGTCGAGCACCAGTAGAGCATCCCGTTGACACCACGCAGGAGCTTTTCGAGAGATGATTTCAGGTCGAAACGCAAACTTTGATCAACGTCTCTCGTCGGCAGCATCTCACGGCTTCGAGAATGAGTGATGCAAAAAAAACAAATGGTAGATCCCACGTACAGTGGAAATCGATCATATGCGAAGCACGAATGAGGCAGGTTGAATTGTCACCTAAAATCAGCACAGCATTACGAGGTGGAGGTAAATTATGCCATACATGACTTCTATGTCGTGATTATGATGTTTGCGCCTGCCCTTAGTGCTCATCGTCTATTCACGTCACGTAATACCAAATTCGGTATACGTTAAGCTAGCGAAACAGCCGTGAGCGCGATATGAATGTAGCACGTAGTCATCTTTTACGTGACACGTAGTCATGATTATCATGTCTGGACGTGTAATTTATCTTCGTCGTCTATTCACGTCACGTAATGCCAAATTTGGTATATGTAACGGTAGCGAAATGACAACGAGCGCATTATGAGCGTGGCATGTAGTCATGTTACAGGACGCGCATGTCATGATTATCATGTTTGCACCAGTCATATACCTTAGTCATCCATTCACGTCACGTAATGCCAAACTTAGTGTATGCGAAGGTTGCAGAAGCACCGCGAGCTCATCATGAGCGTGGCATGTGGTCACGCTCTTACATAACACGCATGTCATGTTTTCCACGTTAGGACCTGTCATCTATGTTCGCCATGCAGTGATGTCATAGCATACCAGTTTTGCGATATGTCATGTGAATGAAACCACCGCAGGAGCAGTAAGACCATGACATGTAAATCGTGACAATTATGACCTACATATTAGGATTTTCATGAAATGACTAGTTCCTTATGTTCGTCATACAATCATGTTTTTCCATACCAAGTATGGTAGATCTCATCACCCAAATGGCCAAGAGAGCTAAAAGTCTTGGGCGGATAGATAGATAGATAGATAGATAGATAGATAGATAGATAGATAGATAGATAGATAGATAGATAGATAGATAGATAGATAGATAGATAGATAGATAGATAGATAATCTTCGCGCACATATGGAAGGTTGGCTATATTGGAAGGACTATCCGAGTGCATAAATTTATGTTCCGACTGTATGTTTACCATGAATATAAAATGTGCTTACACAAAAGAACTATAGTTGTATATTTGTTAAAATTGCAAAGAATAAGCTTAAACAAATGAATCAAACTATGCCACGAGAAGTGATCAACATTAACACGCGGTAAACTTCACGTAAAATTTCAGTGAAACCATACCATACACAAAAAATATGAAGAGATTACTCGATGGGTTCCTTCATCAAACGCACAGTGTAAGTAGAGCTCATTAGGCGTATTCGCTGAATGAAATGAATTAATTTATTGCATAGAAGAAAATTCTGCGAGAATATTGCGGCTTATCTTTGTTTCGAGAGGGCATAATTATGGTGCAAGTGTTTTCGTTATTAAAAAATCAGTATATGTCAGAACACGTTAGCATAGTTTGTATAAATTCATGTGCAGTTCCGTCAGAAATGTTGATCGAAGTGAATACGATGTTCAGTTTTATTTTCTACATGCACATCTTCCAATTAAAGAACAGTGATAGTAGAAATGATCGCTTATCTTAAGGGACTGCCTCTCCTACAACAGAACTATTTGGAATTCGACAAGCAAAGTGTCTTCAAAACTCTTTCTACAAAATATCAGTCTCTAATAGAAGCTATAGCTTTTGCTGCTTACGTGACGTATGTGAAAGATGAAAAATGAAGAGACAATGTAAGCGATCCAGTTATTGCTCTATGCAGATAGTCAAAGAAATCTAGCTATATATCGAAACCTGTTACCGGTTTTTTGCTGTTCCCACCTCTAACAATGTTTCGCCGGAGGACATATCTGACGAACCTCGAATTCCACTCTTCAGAGAAGCGGCGGCACAGAAAGAAACGGGTGAAAAAAAAGTAAAAGAAAAGGTGAGCACGAATTAGAAGATTCGGGCGGGAGTTAATTTTACCGGAATGGCAAAAGGAGTGTGTGGGAACGTCAGTCTCACTTCCGCGATCTGAAAAGTTCTACGCATGCAACCAATTCTATTCTACTCCCGTACTTTCATCGTTCCACCGGATCTCCGCACGTATCTTGGCAAGCAGATCGAACGTGTGTTCTCTAAGACGTGGTGAAGATTGAAAAGAAACTATCGAGCATAAAATATTTTTCGAATATTGAAAATATCTTTGTTCCGATTCTAATGACTTTCATACAATTCTATATATTCTATATATATATATATATATATATATATATATATATATATATATATATATATATATATATATATATATATATATATATATATATATATAAAAGTCACTTGTTCAAGCAATTCAGTGCAAACGTCACGCTTATGCAATAATGCGCGAATATTGATTCCCTTCGGTACTACTTGATTCAGGTGAGGGCGTACTTCTCAAGAAGACTTATCTGCTTCTTTCCCTCTTTTCATTCGTCATGGTGTATCAGTGTATCTGTCATGGTGTGGCAGTGCGGCGGCGATAACGATGACCTGGCTTCAGCGGGCTTATAGAGTGCAGAAAAAATTAATTGACCGAATGAAGAGAGTAGCTGTATTTTACGCTCTTTTAGCAATGGAGATTACGTGGCGCCATCGGGAGGACAACAAGGGAGTCGTTTTTACAAGTGGCACTGTCTAACCCTACAACCTTTACATTTCATTGCAATGAAATTCGGACGTTGGGGGCTCGCTTATACCACCAGCGCCAAATCACTTTTTCTTCCAATTTAATTTCTTTGTATTTTGCAACCATAAATCTTCAAATAAAAGCTGCGAATAGGTCGTTTAGTGCTTAATACGTTATATGAAACTTCTAGTTTTTTACTGATACACTAGATGAAAATCTAGTGCTGTAGTGTCTGCGGGAGCTACAACTCATGACCCTTCAACAAGCATGATATTGATGGGTAGTACGTGGCTATGCCTAAGCTTTGTTCTTTCGGCTTCGAGTGTCCTGAAGCCGCTTTGTACGAATACAAACTTCAGCAAATGTCCAGCGGTGCCACTTCGTCATCGTGACCTTTTTGGGCTCCACGATTCATATGAGCTCACGAGCTCCAAAGCAACACATTGATTTACGCGAAATAATGATCAAACGCAGAAATAAACAAACCCAAGAGGGCGGCCGAAGCCGCAACCGCGATGACTAGGCGAATCCCTGGACAACCCATCATTAAAATGGACATAGGGGGTGTACATTTGCAGTGCCAGGGTTTAGTCTAGCAAATATAGTAAAAAACTATATGGCAACAAACCCTTGCCCGTCGGACATCACCTCCTATGCCATCCTACCACGTGTTTTTCTTTTCCTTGTTGAGGGGTATGCCTTTGCAGCATGACAAAGATAAGAGCTGATCGAGTCCATGCGAATAGATGAAAGCATGGCGCCATTTGAAATTGTGGAGCCTCTTCCTACTACTTTACCAGAGATCGAACGTGTGGTCTCTAAGGCGTGGTGAAGACTGAAAAAACAACTTTCGAGCATGAAATCCCTAGTGTAAGGTAGCCAACCGGATGTCTTTCTGGTTAACATACCTGCCTTCTCCCTTTTGTTGCTTCCTTCCTTCCTTCTTTGTTACTGCACGTATTAGGAGCGACACCAGCTTTCAATTTCGAGAACTGGTTCCCATGTCTCAGTCGGGTGGCTCTCATGGCGGTCACCGACCGTTGGGTCTTATCTACTATAGCCGCTACTTGCAGGAAGTCCGCCAACCATGTTTCGCCGGCATGAACTGATATGCGTGCTGAAAACAAAAAATGAACGAAACCAAACGGAGTAGCGTGCAAGATGAACCTGCCGTCGGTGTAGTTGCAATGACTACGGCTTCCGCCACAGTCGTGTGCTTAACGAGGTCCTGTCGTTGCCACGGTTGTACTTCGGTCCGCAAGAGTACTTAGCTTTTATGTTCTTTTTTTCTCCTGTCCTTATATTGTCCCGCTTCAGACAGCATTGATCTCTCCCACGCAAAGGCGATGGGTCCATAAATGTCCACATATGCCCGTTGCAGTATACAGCAGTCAAGAATTTACTTCTACATCAATGAAAAAATGACGAAAACTGAAGCGAGAAAAATACAAATAAGAAGGAAGGAAAAAGCTAGAGAAAACAAGAACAAGCAGGAGAAAAAGCAAGCACAGAAGGAAAGAGCTTTTGATCCCAAAATCACCTCAGGTAGAACTCACTCAGCTCTTTTGTGCGTAAGCGCTCCTTTCTATTGGATGGCCTTTTCGCTTTGACATATTCATTCACACTAAAATCTTCTGTCTTCACTCAGGTTGGCCCATGGGGTGTGCACAACGAAGAGACACCAATGCTAGAAAAAAAGTCTGCTTTATTTCCGAACCCACAAGAAACTCGCGAAGTTCCCACATTACGGCACTAAATAACTGAGCTAGCCATGTGAACGCCAACGTGGTAAGGCGCAATGATGTACAAGCAAAATACAAAAGGTACCGTAGAATATCAATTATCTCACTTTTGTGATCAGAAACAAAACGTAAAGCGCGAAAGAGCAAAGGATGGCACGGGTGGTATGCGGAAAAATTTACCCTCCAATGTAAAGCCATCGAGTGGTTCGCCGCGTTTACGGACGTAGCGAATCACACGTTCATTCGCTCTGCAGCAGTTCCAGAGGAAACCCTGGACGATAAAGGAAAAGAAAATATGGTCGATCCCTCTGTCATAGGAGACGGCAAAACAAGAAAGTAAAAGGTCTCCTTACACAAGTAGTTTAGTGTTTGCAGTACTTTGATAGAACAAGCATATGCAAAGTCTGTTGGTGTTTGACAGCTAAATACCTGTTTTTTGTAAAGGCATTGATGTCAACGCTTAGTAACACCTCTACATCTCCAATAATAACGTCTATAATTAATAACTAGTTCATGGTTAAACACGCCTTTGTGGTCAAGGATGTCTGTGGTATCTCTAGCAGCTAACAGTGAGAGCGCAACGAAGGAATGTAGTGTGAAGGCCAGAACAGAGTGACCGACTGTACGCCAAACTTGGGCTAAGTTCACCTACTGGCGGCATGCTACATAAAGTTGGTTAGAGTTAGTGAACACGGAAACGCTACGTGCGTTATGTCTTCTCAATTGGCCGGCTACGATTTTTGTGAGCGTGTTTTAAAGCCTTTTAAAGCAAGCAGCCATGGCATAATGGATAGCCTGTCCGGAATCTGTTGCCGCTGACCGGAGGGCCGAGGGTTCAATTCCCGTTACGGAAATTTAGTCTACCGGATGTATTTTATTTTTCTACGTCACTTTTGCGACTGAAGTACATCGCTCTAATATCGGTGGACGGAGGCTTTCGTGTTAAAATGTTTTTTGCACCGTGCGCTAGGTGGCAGACGCACAACGCAGCTTCCCACGCAGTATCTCGCCCTATCACCGAAATCTGTGGGCACGTCTCACCTTTATACCAAGCAGAATTAAGGGTTTTAGGCCTAGCTATAATTTATGAGGTTAATTTCAGTTCTGCTGTGTCACTTTAAAAATTTCAACGGTGGCATTGTTCAATCTCAGTGCTGAATATTCCTCTGAGAATTGCTGTGCTCCTTTTGAAGGGGCCCTTAGACACTTTTTTGAGTAACCATGGAATTAATTTACTGGAAAAGCATATTACCTCGCCAATTCAACGCCGCAAAAATTTTAAGAATCCGTCCAGTTAGAGCGCAGTTACAAAGATTTCTCGCACGCTACATTCGCATTCTCTCTTCTCTCGTTCTTACGAGAGCACTGGAAGCTATGCAGGGGAAGAGGGGAGGGGCAAACAAAAAACCTCACTCGCACCTCGTCACTTTCACCACCTTTTCTCTTTTTTTCATAGAATACGCGGCCTTTTCAGTGCGATCGCGCTCCCACGAGTGGACAAGTGACGGCATCTCGCGGTGACCTCTGTAACAACCCAGTGTAATGTACAAATCAGCCAATAGCTGATAGATGGTCGTACTAGGAGGAATTTTTGGGCTCAATCTTTGATTTGTCGAGAGAATGGAAAGCTAGTTTTAGCTGATTTTCATAATTTATTGTGAATCCCAGGGCATGGAATTTCGGCTCGCGTGTTGTCGGGAGCCTCTACTACCGATTGGAAGCGTTTTCTGACCACACTCAAAAAGTTTTGCAGGGCCCCTTTATGTCATTCTCAAAGCTGTTGCGTAATTAGTCATTTTAAATATTTTGGGGTCTTAATATATTAAAAGTGAGTCAAGACGATTCAGTCAATACACAATTGCTAATTACCCATTGAGCATTATTTTTATTCTGCAATATTACCACTTTTTCGTCGAGGTCATAACTGACTCTTTTTCTTTTCTGTTGGTCACATTCTTACAAAAGTTGGGCTGTGGACTAGTCAAGTTACCTATCAGTAGCTATTAAAGAGTTCCTCCTACACTGTGTCAAGTAGCCATAAAATAGATTCTCTAAAGAAGCCTACTGCCACAACTGCAAAAATACTTGGGCTCCGTCCGGTACGAGTGGAGTTACAAACATTTACCGCACAGTCCAATTGCATTCCCACGAAAGCTCTGGAAGTCAAGTAGGGAGGCGTGGAACGGAGAAAGAAAATACGTCACGCGCACCTTGTGGCCTTGAGCACTTCTTCACGTGCACGTAGATAAGCCATGGCCATACGCGGTGGCAGCCGCGCCATGCTCATATATATATATATATATATATATATATATATATATATATATATATATATATATATATATATATATATATATATATATATATATATATATATATATATATATATATATATATATATATATATATATATATATGTGTGTGTGTGTGTGTGTGTGTGTGTGTGTGTGTGTGCTTTAAAAAATGACAGACGAACGTGCGAAAGTGTTTAGGCAGGAGGGCCTGCCTTCGTGGTTCCCTGACGAAGGCAGTCCCTCCTGCCGAAACGTAGAAATTAATAAATATTTTCGCACGCTTGTGCGTCGTTTTCCAAAGCATACAAAGCTTTAGATCCACAGAGGAAACGGAAATTCTCTGTTTATATATATATATATATATATATATATATATATATATATATATATATATATATATATATATATTATCGTTACTTATTGAGAGAGCTAGACAAAGCAATTTGTAACTGGCTGTGAAAAATTTTTGTGAATTCCAGGAGTCCAAGGACGGAGCACCTATCGCGGAAGGCTACACGGCACCAGGAGATCGCGTATGGCGAACCATTCGGCAAGAGCTACGCTGGCGTTGGAGATCGTAAAAGACTCAACCGTTCAGCACGGAATCCCAAAAGCCAGTCCATACGTTCGAGTTCGTGGGATACCTCGGCATCCTGTCACACTCTTTCGGCAATCTCATGGCTGCCAGGCACACCAAGGGAAGTCGGTTGCACGCGACCGAGACTCGGTAGCATTGCTGTGCACAGCGTGCCCACTCATGCAACACGGAAAACGCGCGCGTCGCATTCCTCTCTGAGTAGCCCCGTCTCAATGGGCACAAGATTTCGCCGAACCCGCTTTGGAATGTACAAAAATACCTTCATTATTTTTAGATGCGAAGCAACTCTTGCTGGGGATTTGTCCGTCCTTCCCTCACGCATCCGCTACCCAACTTCTCATGCACATTCCCCTCCCCTCTTTTACTTTATTCTCTCCTACGATCTCCCTCTCTCCCGAGGAGGCAGCGAAGACGAAGACACGCTTCCTCAGTACACATGATCACGTCGTAGCCGTTGATCGTCGGCCTTGCGGAATTCCACGTTTCCGACAAAACACCACTCCTTTGGTTAGCTAGGGATCACGTTCAATGTCTCTGGCGTGTGCGTAGAGAGCGGCTGTTTAACAGCGCTATAGTCTCATTGTGACGGGCAGCGTTAGACGGGTATAGATTCTGAATGTTGATAAACCTGCTTAAGGCCTCGTAGACGACCTTCTTTGGGTGTCGTTCCCCATCTGTTCACTGTTTCCCATCTACACATGGTTCCCCTTGGCGGGAGATGGCGTTTTCCATGGGCGAAGCCCCTAAATCCACGAGTCTGTTCATCCTAGCTCGTGTTACGTGACCGCTTGGTTCGATGATTCATTCACAGGTGCGTACAACAGACAGACAGACACACAGACAGACAGACAGACAGACACACAGACAGACAGACAGACAGACAGACAGACAGACAGACAGACAGACAGGCAGGACAGGCAGGCAGGCAGGCAGGCAGGCAGGCAGGCAGGCAGGCAGGCAGGCAGGCAGGCAGGCAGGCAGGTGAACGGAGGGACGGATGAACGGACGGACGGATGGACCTCCGTGGATATGCTGCGATTTTTTTTCTTTGGCCTACATCTGTAAGGTTGTACACGAGGGGAATAAAGATTCGATTTGGTTAGATTAGACTCTGGATGCATTCCTCTGTTTTCTGCGCATCTTAATTGGACATGTTGCAACCCATTATTCCACCATTTAAATATTAGTTCAGTCATTATTAATTAACAATTATTTCTTTCCCATTTTTTCTATAAATGGTGAAAATTGACACCACTCTACGCTGACTTCAATGTAACTGGACTTGGTTAATTAATTTGAAAAGATTTGTGCAAACGTTTCAAGATAAGACAGAGGCAGATATTGGGGGGGGGGGGATCAGTTAAGAACACTTCACCATAATGAAGTGACACCATGCGCACTGAATTCTACCAAACAAACTGTTGGTGCGCTGCCAATGTTGGTTCGCTGCCAATGCCGCGGTCGCAGACGCTTCTCCAGTGGCGTAAATCACAGGGTTGTCCGAAGGGTCCTGACCCCTTGTATTCACGCTAGAGGGATACACCATTCAATTGTCTCCCTTCGAGATTTGCCTTTGAAATATATCAATGGAATAGTTTAAGAGTTGAGCATCGTGATTTCTCAATAAGGTGAACTCTGAAGCATGTAGCTCTTGCTGAAAGTAGAGACAAAGTAAAAATGGTAAAAGTTTTTTTTTTGTTTCAAAGACACTGCAGGGGTTTTGTTAAGTTCCGCGGTAGACTTCTGGCATGTACAAAATATTTAAGCCGGTTCATGTGCCAACTAAAGGATGACTGATCGTTACTGGCTAATAATCTACGTAGACGATTTGGTGGAAGCCATTCCCAATCAAGTATTAAGGTTATTGCTCGAAGATAATTGTTTTATATTGAGAAAAAAAAATCACCGGATAATACACACACGCTTTACTCCAAAGTTTCCAGTGTTAAATTTACCTATGCTAAAAATACGCCTGAGTGGGTGTGAAGTAGAATAAAAGCTGTTCTTTTGCGCACTATAACAAAGAAAACAAATCGATAGCATGATTATTTCATAGTTTTACGAAAATGATGCGTTGGTTCAAAAAATGCTAGAGCTTATACCAACAAGCCACATTTGAAAACTAACTTAACCAACTTTTGCTTGTTCAGGTCGATGCTTGTCTTCTTATTAATTCATTTTGAAAGATGAAGTAAAATTCTGGTTTTTTTTTCGATGTAGTATAAACCCACTCTCACCACTCGGCGCCCGAGTGGTGAGACACAAAACGCAAAGTGGGAGACGAGACGTGCCGCTGCTATTCTATAAACGGCGATTGACTTGCTGGTCGCTTGAATATAAAGCTGAAATGCATGAGAAGTTCTAGTAGGCTGAGAAAAAATTGTATTTACAGACTGTACAAAGGTTCCTTAAGCACGCACGTCAACGTTACAAAAAAAGGAACACCTTGGAATTGAACCATCTCCTGCAGGGTGACCCTACGGGATTCGGCCACGCCGATGGTGCCCAACACCGCAAGACCGGTTCGGTACGCTTTGTAGAGCTCCGGGGCCTCTTCTTATTCCCTCGGTGCTCCGCCCTCTCGGCGAATCGTCACCTGCTTGTCCTCTGATAGCACAGCACTTCGTTAACCAAAACCCCGCCACAAGGACGCCACGTTCGTGCACGTGCGGGCTCATGCACTTTCCCCATACAACACATCAACCAAACGGTAAGTACCACAAAACTATAAAAAGTCATAGAAACAAGGGCCAGCTCAGCGGGGCACAATTATCTAGACTTAGACCTACACGTACTGGGTATTTCTGCCATAAGATGACTTCCCTGTAACACGTCAACTTCTTGACAACGGGGAAATAATCTATTTGGCCCTGTGCGCTGTAAGAGGAACCGCTCGCTGACCGCCCGTGGCCCCACCTACGAGCTCATTTGCAAGAATTGACGCGGGAGCAGTGGAAGACATGCCGATTCCCCAGACGCCGACTTGTCACGAGCCGACCCACTTCCGAGAGCTACCCAACCGGACATGAACGAAAGGTTCACGGCGATCACTGTGGTTTCGCAATGCAGCGCCACCGATCTTGCAGGCGAGCAAGCAGTACACGGCCATGCTATAGGCCGAACCGATGCGAGGAGTCGCCGCGGTGCGCTGGGTTTCGGAAGAGGCCCATTGATATGCGTCGGCTGCCTGTGCCTTGAGGCAATTAGGGGGCCGTCACAATGACGTTTTTAATCCCTGCTGTCTCCGTGGGGGTTGGTTTATTTTCCCTGAGTTAACAGGAACTCGAAACGCTCGGCTGTCTCTCCTGCTGCAGAACTACGCGGGATACCATGATGGCACCAGACTCTCGCTGCGTTCACGGCTAATCCGATCGGGCACGCTTCGACCGAGTGCAGCTAAAGCAATGCTGCCTGCCAGAGGCTACATGCCTCCCCAAGCTTACGACTCGAAGCAAATAAAAGCAAACTAATATTGCCGCACCACTAATTCAAACTGCGGTCCTACAGATATTTTAAATTTTATATAACTACAAATAAAGGTATCTATATAAAAAAACGAAATGGCAGCCGTAACATCCGGATGTGTGTCCACCATTGATGCGTTTCTTTACGCCAATGTACTTTTTAGGCCGTGAACAAAACAAAAAAGATATTCAAAACAAAGGCAAGAGCAAACAATCCAATTTTAAAAAAAAGACCTGCCAAATTATCGCGCCAGACTTTGTAGAGACCGTGAGCCGCAGTAACAGCTTCGGCTAAAATAAACGGACCTGCGCGAGCATCGGTGTAAGGTTCACGTGGCCTGGCCTCTTCACTTTTTTTATTGCATATTGAATGCTGAAATGCAATTTCTCAATGAAGTAGGCTAAGAGGACTGTGCTGTGCCACATGTAACTTCATTTCATTATAAGTTTAAAATAAAATGTTTTTAATATAAGACCTTTGTTTTGAGAACATTAGGGGCCCAGAAATAAACTGTGGCCTTATAGTAGCGGTGATAATTATAGGCGTTTCGGGGGTTTCTGTCACGTGGGGTCCGGGGTGATGCTTGCATAAAGCAACACGTACATGGCCCATCGTTGCTCACATCACACTCCCCTGGGAAGCAGTGACGTTTCGTACCACGCCGAAGAATTCCCATTCAGAGACATGAGAATTCTCTATTTCGGAGATTTTTTCCCAGCAGACGTTGACAAAATTCCCAGCATATTTCCCTGCACAACAGTACTAATTTCCACACACAAGCATACTATAGTTACACGTGTCTCACTTACTGGTGACTTTTGAAATCATGATTGGCCCCTCCACTGCCGCACAACAAAAGCATGACTTTATTATTTCATACTGTTAACAAGTACACTGCACATTGTGGGCTTCAAGTTTAACACAAATAGCGAACTAGGTATCACTCCGCGTAAATATCAGAAACAAATTTTATAGACTATGCTTGCGTGGTGCATGTGCCAGAACCGATTACATCAGACGAAGGCGCACTGTGACCGCTAATTATCAGTTTGTCACAGAAAAATTTAACCATTCTCGGAAATTCTCGACAATATCACAAAGATTCCCTTTCTCGCTTTGGCTCAAAATTACAGGTGAAAATTCTCCGGAAGAGAGACAATCACTGCTTGGAAGGTCTGAGACAGTAGATCCCTACGCAGGCCCTGCAAATGCCTGCTACGAGCAGACTGACCGTGAGGTCAGTCTGCTCGCAAGAAAATCACGCCGCGGAGACCGGTTGAGGAAGGACGCCCCTGTTGTGAGAAAAGGGTAGACCAAAAAATCCCGACCGGACGTTGGAAACGGACCATGGCTTGCGCTCTGAGCTCGATTTGCTCGATTTGCAAGGTGCCGTCTGTGACGCGGTGTAACTCAATTCAGCCTACTCCATCTCGGGACCCACGACATATTTTTGAGCGCAGGTCAAATCACAAAAGGCGTTACGTGTAAACGCACGTCTATTTGGCAAATTTCTGTTTAGTGCCGAAAACAAAATTTTCCTAAAGTTGTTAGGAACCAATTCTTATTCTTAGCTTCTAATGCAAGTTTGCAAAGGATGGATGAATTGATGTGGCTGTACCCTTTAGATCGGGCGGCGGCTAACGCCACCTAGCCGTTATACTTAGTGAACAAACAACTAGGTTTATTTTTTTTCCTTTAAAGAGTGAAGTATGGGACTGGTACTTTGCAGTGAATGCTTTAATTTTCACTCGCGCCTTGACATTAGCCACCAATCAGATAACCTTCTTCTATAGTTAATTCTACCTGCCTAAAGTCTATTTTGCTCTCCCTGTTCCTAAACTCCAGTGCTTTGAAAAACTCTTGCGCCATCATCCTGAACTATAGGGCGAAGCCCTTTACAGAACATTATCAAGTGTTCGGCACTTTCCTCATCCTCCCCGCATGCATTGCATACCGTGTCTACCCCTTCGTATTTGGCCCGATATGTCTTGGTTCGCAATACTCCCGTCCTGGCCTCGAACGGTAGAGAACTACCCCTAGTATTATCACAGATCCTTTCCTTGGCAATTTCCTGCTTAAAATTTCGATAAATCTGTAGTGCGCACTTCTTAATCATGCCAATTCTCCCCATGTCAGTCTCCGTTTCCTTCACCTTCTGCTTAACCGATCGTTCTTTTTCGTTTGGCCCACTGCAGTTTTTTAAGTATTTACCCGTCAATTTTCTGGTTCGCTTCCTCCATTTTTTATCGACATTCTTCATGTACAAGCAGTTGAGAACCTTCCAAGCCCAACGCTCCTCTCTCATTTCTCTCAATCGCTTCTCAAATTTCATCGGGCTGTTAGCTTCCCTGCCCTCGAATGATGTCCATCCCATATCACCTTGTACTCCCTCATTTCGTATATTCCCGTGAGCTCCTAAAGCAAGCCTATCTATTCCACGTTGCTTAAATTCTAATCTTGCCTGAACTTCTGATCTTATGCACAAGACCGCAGTGCCGAACGTCAGATCAGAAACCATGACCCCTTTCGATATTTCTCTCACAACATCATACCTATTGTAATTCCACAGTGCCCCATTTTTTATCATTGCTGCATTCCTGTTACCTTCATTGGTTACGTATATTTCGTGTTTCCTGAGGTACTCGGTCCCATTGCTTATTCATACGCCCAGATATTTGTGTTTATCTGTTATCTCTAGCGTGACCCTCCTGTATCCTGAGATCACTACCTTCATTATTATTAAAAATCATGACTGCTGATTTTTCCTAACTGAATCTGAAATCTAACCTATCTCTCTTATTACCGCAGATGTCCATCAATCTTTGCAAATATTTCTTGTTGTCAGCCATTAGCACTATATCATCTGCGTACATCTAGGCTGGTAGTGCCTGTTCAATGAGTTTTCCTTGTTTGATGATAGAGAGGTCGAAGTCAAATCCACATCACTCTAATTTGGCCTCTAATCCTTGTAGGTTTGTAGGTACATCATGAATAACAAGGGTGACAGAGGACACCATTGCCTAAGCCCCCGTTTTACCTCTGTGGGCTTGGATACCTGTTTTTCCCACTTTATAACTACCTTGTTACTTTTATAGATATCCTTTAAAAGATTAGTGGCTCCATCATCCACACTTAGTGTGTCCAGTATTCCTCACAAGTCCTCTTGAACCACGCTATCGTACGCTCCCTTGATATCCAAAAATGCTAGCCACAGGGGCCCGTGTTCCTTTTCTGCTATTTCGATGCACTGCGTCAGTGAGAACAGATTGTCTTCAACCTCCTGTGTTTCCGAAACCCCTTCAGCAGTTCCCCCAGCACCCCCTCATCTTCTATCCATGCCTGCAGTCTTTCCTTTATAATCTGCATCGCCAGCCTGTAGACCACTGATGTCACTGTTATAGGACGGTAGTTGTTTATGTCAGCTTTGTCCCCCTTTCCTTTGTAGATCATGCTCATCCTGCTAAGTTTCCATTCATCGGGGACTTCACCATCGATTATTGTTTTGCTCAATGCCTCTCTCAAAATCTGTTTAGATTTCAGACCCAATGTCTTTTTCAGCATAATTTGAATGCCATCTGGGCCTGTTGATGTACTACTAGGAACCCTCTTCTCAGCCCTTTCCCACTCTCGTTGTGAAAATGGAGCCTTTGCGCCACGTGATCCATCCTTTTTTATTGTGGTGCGTAAGGCACTTCTTTGTTGAAATTTTTCTGTCACCCTTGTTTTTTTATATTCAATAGCTTCATCCCCTTCAAGCCTAGCATCTTGAGCTGTAGTTAAAAACCTCTGTTCTTGGATTGTATCATTTCTGAGGGAGTTTGCAAGGTTCATAAATTTCGCAGCTGCCTTTCTATCCTTTTTATGTACTTCTGCCAGCAACTGAGCCCCATTTCTTCTAATCTTTTGATTGATCAGAAGGGACGCTTCCCTTCTACAGCTTAGAAAGATTTCCCATTTTCTTTCAACAACATCTGTCGTTTCACCCCACTGTTTAGCATGTCTGTGTTCCCTAGAAGCTTCCTGACGTTTTGCTATGGCTCTCTTAACTTCGTAATCCCACCAACTTTGGGTTTTGGTCTTCTTTTCCGGGGTGATTTGTCACGTGCCTTAGCAAGCTCTAGCTCAAACAGTCTAATTAGATTCGTGTATGTCCACACTGTTTTATTATTCTGAGTGTTTACTTTCTCAGTTTGTTTAGTAGCTATTTCTATTTGCCTTTCTGAATAAAAATTTTCCTGTAGTTGCTCATCTTGTCTCCTTCCCACTTTCACTGCTCTTCCAAACATTAGCTTCATACGTTTGTGATCACTACCCAGACTTCTGGAGCCACATTCATCTATGTGCATTCCCTTGAGCCTATCACACATCATATGTGACATCAGTGCATAATCTATCGTTGACCGCAGCCTTCCTACCTCCCATGTTATTTGCCCTTCACACTTTTCAGTACTGTTGCAAATGATCAAATTATACCTTTCACACATATCCATGATCATTTTGCCTGTTGGGTAAGTATGCCCATCTATGTCTTCTATGTGTGCATTCAAATCTCCTAGTATAATTATCTCGCTCTCTCCTCCTAATTTCTCAAAGTCCTTTGATATACACTTTATCATTGCCTGGTTTCCCCCTCTGGCCTTTGCTCCCGTCCACAAGAACACCAAACCAAGGAGTGTCATCTGCCCAGCTACTTTCCCTCTTAACCATAAATGTTCCATGCATCCCTGATTGACTCTTTGTGTACCCATACTTTTATGTATGAAAGCACCAATTCTACCCCCCCCCCCTTTTTTTTGCCGCCTTCTGTTCTATTGCACTATTCCCATACGTATACGGGATTGGAAGGTCGATGCTCCATGTCCAGAAGTTGTGTCTCCACAACCCCAATACCATCAGCTCCTCCTGCCTGAACTTCCATTCTATATCTTCCCACTTCAACCTATTCCTGCCACCCTGCATGTTAATATAGCCGATGTCTGCCTTAGCTCGGCCCTTGTGCTTACGTGTATTTCTTCTCCCACGTACTCCGTGTGACTTGAATATTTGTGCCCCTTTAGAACCGTCTTTGGCTACACAGTTGGCCTCAGGGCTCTGGGTCCCCCTAAAAAAGCTGTGGCTTGACGACCCATCCTATTACCGACCTTCCTGCCCGTCGCACCACTGTAGTGAATACTACCCTGTGCAAAGGGGCAAGCGCCGGGCTCGTACACGTCTTGATTCACTTCCATTACGCTGTATCCGAGTTGCCGGCTCATACCCTTGATCACACAGTTGGCTTCCTCTACCCTCTTTTCAATCCCACGAGACTGCCCCCAGACCTCAGGGACTTTGCAAATGGTCACATGCACACTCCCAGAGGCTTCTCAGAGCTTACGCATCCAATCCTCTAACTGTCTCTGAAGGTTCTGATCCTTGCCCTTCAACACATTATTGAGCCCAGCATGAATAATGACGAGATTTTAGTCCTCCATGCTGTCCTCTACAACCTGCTAAGCTTCGGCCAGGGCATCCACCATACTCTTCCCTGACTGGGCATCCACCTTCACTCTACCATCTTCCTTCACTGTCGTGAAGACGCCATCCCTAGCCCTGGCCATGTTAGAGTGCCCCACCACTAGGACCCTTCTACGCTCCAATCGCTGGCTTCCTGTTTGTGATGGCACCCCTGTTTGCTTCACCTGTTTCTCTTTCGGCCGTATGTCCTTTGTTCCTGCCCTGCTCGCAGACTGCCGCGCCGCCGAGCTGTATGTTCTCGGAGCCTCCGTGCTGTGGCCAGACACTGCGGCCCCCTGACCACTCTTCTCGCTTGTTACTTCCCGCCTGTCACCTTCTCCGCTACCCACGCCTTCCGTCTCACACCGCTTGGGGCTGGGGCAAAGCGCCATTAGCTCCTTTACCCGCTGCTCGAACTTCGTCCGCCCTTTCCGTTCTTTTCGAAGGTCACCCTTCATTTGCTCTAATAGGCTGGCGGTAGCCTTCTCCTGCTCACGCGACGCTCCGAGCTGTTTTTGGAGTTCCATCCTCTGCTCCTGTTCCTCCCTAAGCTCCCCCTGAAGCCCCTCGATGGGGATGCACTGCACCGCCGCCTTCAGTGCCTCGCACAGCCTGCACCCGAAGCTCGCCTTCTGCGCGTCGGCCAAACTCGAGAATTCTGTCTCGTCCAAGTAGCACCAGCGCTTGAATTCTTCGCACTGCACCAGCACAATCTCGCCCGTGGTTTTCCTAGCCTCCGGTGCCATCGCACGCCCGACCATCGGACCGAGCGCCCGACAGTCTTAAGTTCAACCCTAATCCCGCTATCCAGCCGCCTCCGCCAACTCTCCTACCTTAAAAACTGTTAGAACTTGCCGCCTACACCACACAGCCGTGTTCAATTTCGCTAGTAGCCTCTAACTAGGTCCCCTTCGTGTTCGGCTCCAGCTGTTTAACAACTAACCGGGCGCCCCGAACTTCTTCAAAACAGCCGCCAACCCCGTTCACGTGGTCAACGTCACTGCAACGTTGCCCATGTCCCACACCTACAGTACTCGCAACGCAAGTTATTGATTAGGAGGGACAAAATAATATAGGTGTTCACAAACACAAAGAAATAAAGGAAGACTTATCTCTCGTTGCGCGCTGCACCTGCACCAACCGACCTGCTTGACGTGTTCAACCGACTGCCATTGCTGCGCCGTCTCTTGTAGGAACAGAGAACTAATCAATTTTTTTAATTGCTCAGAGTGGCGCACTTTTCAAATGCCAGCATCTCAAATTAGCGTGTAAACAGCGTTGACTATAATAAATATGCTTGTTTTCTCTTGTAACGACGTTAAACAAGTATGTGAAGCTCATTAGAGCACCCCCCCCGGTTACATTTGATAGTTATATTGCCTTAGCGGCTATGGCGACACGTACAGAAGGAGTTCAATGAAGATCCATGTAGACCTATGCGGAAATCCAATCACGAAAAAAGCTTGGCCCTACAATATTAATAAATTGCATACTAATTAGCAGTGCTATTTCAATGCTTGATGATGTTGTCGCCATGTAGTTAACTAAATGATAAAGTTCCAAATTTTAGTCCGAACAATTAGAATATTGTTCTCGTCACCAAATGCACAGTACCTGGGTTGACTCCTCACTCAGCACTCTCCCTCAACACCGCTAAAAATTTAGTAAAAGTGCTGCTCACAATGATCATAAATATGCCACCAATACTGCTTGCTCCACACTATATCGAGGTTTTGGAGCACAAAACCTTAGTTATGCTTCATGTCTTGATCGGGAACTTACACCTGCCGAGAATTGAAGGCGTGTGTGTGTGTGTGTGTATGTGTGTGTGTGTGTGTGTATGTGTGTGTGTGTGTGTGTGTTTTGCAATTATTAAACGTATTTACACAAAATGGCCTGCCAGAAGGAAAGTATATTGCCTTCGCCCTTTTGAGGTGACACCAGGACACCGTGACAACAAACATCGCCTATACTTTTTATTCACTCAATATATTGCAACAATCTATGCGATTATTAAACTGACTTTCTCGAAGTGGCCTTCCCGGCGGTAAGATCTTAGTCTACAAACTATTTGAGGTGCTGGGCAGCCGTTACAATACACATCGATTGCAGCGTTTTCATGATATATATTTCGCCCTTCGTGTTATTTACAGAGCCTACGTTGCCTCTCGGGATCATCGAGCGATCTGAAACAGAGAGTAATGCATACTATGTTTCCACAATATAGAATTTTAGATTTTTTTTGCTCAATACGTCACCCTTCGTGGCAGTGACATTGCCTAAGTAGATTCAGATGAACTTGTCCAAAGTAGGGTCCCGCGTGGCGCTTCAATGCTTCGGGCAATGAAGGACTAGGACGATATTTTTCTGACTATCGACAAAATGCAATACCACTAAACCGGGTTTTTAAGGTAATAAAATAGAATAAATGAAACGACCAGCTCATATAAGAGGAAAGTATACTACGCCAATGTACTGACTCGTCATCGCGATCGCATAAGGCCATGCAAGCGCTGCTGGGCTTATGGGCTTATTGTGTGTGCGTGCATATATATATATATATATATATATATATATATATATATATATATATATATATATATATATATATATATATATATATATATATATGTGTGTGTGTGTGTGTGTGGTGTGTGTGTGTGTGTGTGTGTGTGTGTGTGTGTGTGTGTGTGGTGTGTGTGTGTGTGTGTGTGTGTGTGTGAAATCTAACAGAAAATAATGCCAAGGAAAGTATAGGGGAGGTTATTAAACTGAATTGAAAGGTAATTGTGAAGAAAGAAATGTGGGCGAAAAGATCTCCCTCCCAAGTACTGACCGAGCCCAATGAGTGGTATGTATATGTAGTGCAATTCTGGTCAAACAGGTAGGCCTATAGCCTCTGCAAATCTTGCATTTTCCGATTTCGTACATTTTGTTCCAATTGATTGATATCGATATTTAGTGTAATTCTGGTCGAAAGGGTTTGCAAACGTCTTACTTTTGAATTTTGTAGCATTTCGTTTTTTATGAGTGATATTTATCTGTAGTGTAAATTCAGTCAAAAATGTAAGCCTAGAGAGTTTGCAAATCTCGCATTTTTCAATTTTGTAACACTTTGTTTCATTTGAGTGATATTGATCAGTATTGTAAATCTGGTCAAAAGGGTGAGCCTATAGCTTTTGCAAACGTCGCATCTACCGATTTTGTAACATTTCGTTTCATTTTGGTTATATCAGTATGTAATGCAATTCTGGTCAAAAATAGCCTTTGCAAACGACACATTTTTCAATTTATAACATTTTGTTCCCATAGAGTGATATCGTTGTGTATTGCAATTCTGGTCAAAAAGGTAAGCCTTTGCAGATCTCGCATTCATTGATTTTGTAACATTTCGTAGCAGTGAAGTGATATCAACATCTCGTGTTTTTTGTCAGAAAGGTAGGCCTATAGCCTTTGCAATCGTTGCATTTTCATTTCAGTAGCATTTCGCTCATTTCAGCGATATCAATCTTTATTGTAATGCTGGTCAAAAAGGTAACCCATTCCATTTGAGTGATATTGATGTGCAGTGGAATTCTGGTGAAAAAGGTAAGCATATAGCCTCTGCTAATCTTCAATTTTTTTGATTTTGTAACAGTTCGTTGCATTTCAAGGACATCAAACTGCAGTGTAATTCTTGTCAAACAGGTGATCTGTTGTGTAATTCTGGTCAAAAGGTAAGCCTATAGTTTTTGCAAACCTCGCACTTATCAATTTTATAGCATTTCGTTTCATTTGATTGATATCGCTGTGTGGTGTAATTCTGGCCAAAAGGGTAAGCGCTTGCAAATCTCGAGTTTTCGATTTTTTAACATTACGTTCTATTTGAGTAATATCAATCTGTAGTGTAATTCTGGTCCGAAAGGTAAGCCTATAGCCTTTCGAAAAACTCCAAATTTTTTTTTCGATTTTGTAACATTTCGTGCCATTTGAATGATATTGATCTGTAGTGCAATCCTGGTCGAGAATGGTTAGCCTCGGTCAAAAAGGTAAGCCTTTAGCCTTCGGAAATCTCACATTCATTGATTTTGTTACATTTCGTTTCATTTGAGTGATATCTATAAGTAATTATGGTGAAAAAGGTAAGCCTATTCTTTGCAAACGTTGCATCTATCGATTTGGTAATATTTCGTTTCATTTAAGCTATATTTGTATGTAGTGTAATTCTCGTCAAAAAGTTAAGCTTTTACAAACGTCGCATTTTAAATTTAGTAACATTTCGTTCCACTTGAGTGATACATATTGTGTAGTTTAATTCTGATCGAAAAAAGGTAAGCCTATAGCCTTTGCAAATCTCACACCAATTACTTTTGTAACATTTCGTTTCATTTAGCTGATATCAATATATAGTTCTGGTAAAAAATGTAACTAACCTTTGCAAATCTCGCAATTTTCGATTTGGCATCATTATGTTCCATTTGAGTGATATCAATCTGTAGTGTAATTGTGATCAATAAGGTAAGTCAACGCCTTTGCATCCAGTCAAAATACTCATGTGGGTCAGTCACAATAGTCGTGTAGAAATCTTGGTAGCGATCGGCAGCACCCTTTGAACCAGTGAACAGTGAACGCAGTATGCCCTAATTTTATTAACAAATTACATACTTCACGTTTTTGTAGTACAATATTATAGAGTACTATGTACAAAATCTGAACCGTGTTCTTTCTAGCTTCTTGACCGTTCAGAACGTGCAGCCTTGAAGTACAGATAGCAGCGTCAAGGGAAGATTTTTTCTTAGACTCAGGGATCATCGTCTCTCCGCATTTTCTCGTACAGGGAAGCAATTTCGTCCATGTCCATGTAACAACCTCTCAGGATCCTGAAACATATAATGACAGAGTAACACGCACCTTGAATCAGTGTAAACTATATCCTAGTGACAGCCTGAGAAATGTTTCTTAAAAGTGACCAAAAGCAGCAAAATACGAAAATTCGAAATGCAAGCACCATCATGACATTCTTTTATTTCAGAGAGCCTTGATGATAGAAACTACTCTGCCATATTTAAGCACGCATTATATAGACTGAATTTATATCTGTTCTTCGGTTGCTATTTTTAACACAATTTTAACAAGACTGTTCTCCTGTTAAATTTAAAATGTTATCTTTGCCTTTTGGCACTATAATAACATAAAGACACGACAGTCGCTATGGGCGAACACGTTAGCGTACAACAAAACTACGCAATATCACCAACGTGAGATTGCAAAATCTAGCTTGGTTGTCAACAGAAAACAGAATGTTCATCAAGGGATCTAATAGGATGACGTTTGTCTTTAGCAGACCTCTCACAAGCGTAATTTCTTAAGCTTTCCTGTGCCTCCAGCAGCACCAGTAGCAAAAAAACAACGTTGTGCCATCGCTTCGCATCGTACTTCAAGCATTGTTGCATCACACGGTGCTGTCACTTCGCACCATACCGTATACCTGGTGTTGCAATGGTGACACGTGAGAAGTCCGTGTCACCGACGAAATAACGCCACCGCTCTTGTGCACGCATGGCGGCAAGTCTGTAATTTGTACGAATGAAAATGCTGCACCGAGGCAAGCTCCATAAACGTTACGGAGAAATCGGGTATCACCTACATGATGCCTTCTGTAAGACATCTTGCCCAGACGAAAAAGACAAGTTTTAGCGCCTGAAACCGTGGTTTTAAAACGCAGTCTTTTCAGTGCGCAGGCAGGTGCGACAAATGTAAAGGCTGCGCGCGTGAACCACAGTTTCAGGGGACAAACATTATGGGCAGAAGCCAAAAGTAAGCAGCTTGAGAGCTATTAGAAACCAATTTCATAAGATTAAAACAGAGGTAACTGTGTCACTTATACCTGTAATAAATCATTTTGTACATAAATGTGATTATTTGATAAGTAGTTGCCCTGCTTGGCTGATGAGCGGACTGAACTGTGGCTGCGCATATGATAACTCGCTATACAATACTGGGAGGAATAGCGCAACTGAGGGGAACTAGCCCTTCGAGAAACCCTTCGGCTATACAATGCTACGTCTTTGCATGAAAACAAGTTGAAACCTTACCGCCCCTGTCATTGTCATGCCGCCCTCTATCCTCCTCGTCTGTGTGGCCAAGATGATGAATCGGTGATTGTTGTTTGGTGGGCTCTTATACGTCTTTTTTATCTACAATAAATGGTGTCCGCAATTGGCGTGTCCACGAAATCCCTTCGATAATGCCAATGTTTCCATTGCGAAGCAATGGATTAATTACCAGAGCGTTTGAGGTCTTGCAAGAGCACGTTCTCAATGAACTTTTTTAAAGAAAAACGCCGCCCCATCTTCCACCATAAGCGCGCTGGCATCACTCTTCAGTTTTTTTCTTGGGCGGTGATAGCACGTTTCAGAGCAAGTGAATTTGGCAAAGTGTAACGCGTTACTCCGTAATTCCGTCAAGAACGTCTGTCTTTAGCAACGATGATATCTACTATTTTCATCTGCCTCGGGTTTCCTCAAGCGTCTCTCATAATCGTATGGCGGTTTTGGGACGTTCAACCCCACATATCGAGTTTCCTCGAGCCAGTACCCGGTACCCGTGTCAGACCAGCTGAACGATTTAAAAGTGTAATTTTTGTTTTTCTCTATTGCGCTAATTATTCCTACGGTATAAATTGCATAAAAATGTAACACTGCGTGTCTTAGAGGAAGGCTACAAGCTTTTCAAGAAATCCGCAGAAGCGTTTAGATTCAACGTTCTCTGACAATGTCAGCGAGTACAAGAAGAGATTCTGATAATAAAAGCGAACACGAGAGTTCAGTTGGCATTTAGTAAAGTAAGATTGATAAACTAGACTTCGCAAATACGGTACTTTTACGTACATAGGAGCATTGTGTATTGCTGCTTTCGCTTCGCTATCGGCTATTTCATTGCCAACCAGGCCGCAGTGTCCCGGAATCCATTGCAGTGTAATCAAGTGACCACTACTGTGCGTTAGGTCAAATTCTTGGACGATTCCTAACGCTAACGCGTAAAATTGGCCTCTTCTTGAGCAAGAATGGATAGCTTGAAACGCTGATTTTGCATCAGACAGAATCGTCCATTTACGCGGTGCTTGGTCATTCACAAATTTTATGGCTTTCTGTATAGCAACAAGTTCTGCGGCTGACAAAGATGACCTGTGATCTAATTTGTACTGTCGAGAAAAACCGAGTTGAGGGATCACGAAGGCTGCAGCTGAGGCGGACGAAGTTACGGATCTATCGGTGTAGATGTGCACAGAGTCACTGTATCGGTCATCCAAATGTGCCAAGGTGAGTTGCTTGAGGGTAATATAAGGAACATGCGACTTATACAAAATTTCACGTATATGAAGGCACACCAGCGGTTTAGTCAATGTCTAAGGAGGCACTGCAGGTATTACGGCTCATTGTTGAGATCGCTCATGCGCGAATGCGCTGCCACTTACTGATCGCTACCAGATCATCGGAACAAGCGTCTGCGGGAAAAAGACCCTGGTATGACTTTTCGTCTTCCAGGTAAAATCAGCCAAATACATGCTAATATACTGCGCCGGGTTCGCCTGGAAGTCGCCCTCACTCATCACTACACCCACCCAATCAACCGTGCGGACATCCTGAATTGTGAGTAGCAGGCTACAGCGAACTAGCTTAGTCCGACCTCTATGCCTTCTAATAAATTCCCACTCACACACACACAAACTAAACAGTGTGCGCGTCACTAGCACTTTAGCTCTCAAACGATGTGAAACTTGATATTTTTAAATTTGAAAATCTTTATATTTTGAAATTCCTTGTGAATGAAAACCCCCTATATCTTTTTCGTGAAAAGTCAACATAAACATGTGAACTGACCTGCTTATGCAAGTCTAGACATTAAAACCGATCATGTAACTACAATTGTGGGCTCAAAAACTGCAACTCAATGTAAAAACTGCATTTATTTTGCAATTACGGTATCCGAGGGTTAGAGATAGTGCCATTGTGGCAACTTGGCAGCATGGAACCTCCGGGCTTCACGATCAGATGTTGCTGGTGTCTGTGTCCTCTACTTTTACTTAAAAGAAACTATGTTTTCTCATTATAAAAAAATAGGCCCACTATACCTGTATGCTTGTCTGCTCCCATTTTACTAGTCTTGCATCGCCATGAACATTTGAACCTCAATAGCATGATCATTGTATAACTTTCCGTGTCTGAGCAATGCGAGCTCGGGAACTCGAACCATGAGCCTCTTATTTTTTAACTGAACACCATGCCCACTCCGCTGCCCACACGGCACATGGCACCATGATATTTGTGCATAACCGCAGTTCAGGATTGAAAGAACACTTTGGAGTGCTAGTCACTGTACAAACACCACCGTATGACTTGGTTTTCTTCTTACTTTCAGTTAGGGAGGAGGGAGGGCGTTAACGACGCCAGGGCCGTCATTCGAGCCACCGCCCCTTTGTCTACGACTTCCACATCATACCGACTAGGCCACTGCAACTGTGCTGACAACAGACTTGAAAAGTTGCTCTGTACAATAGTTAATCCCTATTCTGTCCGAACCTAGGTGCTGACAACTCTTCCTTGAATATAAGATCGCTCTGCACTCCTTAACTAAAAAGGCAAAACTTTTCAAAATCTTTATTTCGCGTTTATTTTATTTTCTTTAAACGCCTTGCATTGAAAGCAATTTTCTAGCGTGCACTCAGAATCTCACCTGAAACCGTAAGTGTATAGCTCTGGAATTCATGATTTTCTTCAGATTTTTTTGAAGTTTTCTGTTATCAATAAATAGATTTTTTCAACCAGTCCTCACCAAACTGGCGAGCCGTTATTCTTTGGAAACCTTCATTTTTAATTTTTTAGGGTTCTTAGACATTTTGAATAAATCAATTTTTTGATCATTTTTGTTTGTTTTTTCAATTTGTTTCAAACCAATTGAAAAAAGGACGAGCTGAGTTACCCCCCCCCTTTTTTTTGCGAACGCCTCTGATTTTAACAACGAAATCATGAACACAATAGGCATAACTTGTGAGTGATGTCGCTACACATACGTTGGCC
The DNA here is from genome assembly GCA_013436015.1 of Rhipicephalus annulatus. Lineage (NCBI taxonomy): Eukaryota > Metazoa > Arthropoda > Arachnida > Ixodida > Ixodidae > Rhipicephalus > Rhipicephalus annulatus. The sequence goes on from WOVY01005618.1 coordinate 74,756, forward strand.
ATTGTGGCATAGCCTGCCGGAACCGAGTTTTGAAGCCTTCTTGCTTTTGGGCTAGCACACGTCATCTGCATGTAATATTGGGAGTCTCGCGTATATTTATGGATCCATGCACTAAAAGCCACTGCTTATCTACACAGCACTCTCTAAGGCTTTTCTCAATTTCTCAGAAACCTTCGTTTATAATGATTCTTACACACGAAGTTATAACTGATACCGACCATCTCAATAAGATTGCTTATTACCTTGCTTAATAGCATATTCCCGTAGCTTCACCGCATAATGCGAGTGGTGGCTGACGATGCACTTTACGAGTAAAACTGAATAAACTTTCATACTACTACTACTACTACTACTACTACTACTACTGCTGCTGCTGCTGCTGCTACCACTACTACTACTACTATTACTGCGACGACGACGACTGCTATTGGCGCTCTACTACAACTATTCCTCTACTACTGCAACCACTCATACCACCACAGGCACCAATACGAATATTACCCCTGTAATTGCTACTACTACATCTACTACTACTACTACTACTACTACTACTACTACTACTATGGCTTGAAGGTCTCGTAATTGAAACGATTTTAGTATAGCTCTCTATAACGGCTGCTAATAATAAAAGAACCGAAGACAGTAGCAACGTACACGTCCTTGTGGTCCGGACCCAGCTCCTTCATGCCATGGAGGATACGCCTGTTGTTAAAGGCCACCAGGTCTCCGGCCGCCAAGTGGAAAGCGTACTGGGACGATTCTTCCTCCATGCGCTTGGTGAATGTGCTGCGTGTGAATCAAGTGATTCGGGCAAAAGTAAGCAAAGAGTGGATTCGGACTTGTTCCTTTTCCATTTCGAAAGTGATTACAGCACAAGGGAGGACAATGAGACGAACGAGGACAAGCGCTTGTCCTCTTTCGTGTCGTGGTCCTGTGTTCCTCTTTGCGTGTAATCATTCTCGTGCGTGAGCAAATCAGTGACAATACTTACTGGCGAGGGTGTTTTTAGCGTAACCAGGCAACAAAAGTAAATGTATTAATTTACCATCAAAAAAATATAAACTGCTCAACATAGCCAGAAGGAATATGGTTCTTGGTGCATACAATTGAGGAAATATTTTGAACATCATACGGACGTTCTCAGAGAAGGAATACTTCGAATCCCTTGGGAAGGTAGGGCATGATACGTTTTATGTATATAAGTTACCATGCTTCACCAACGTGTGGTGCCAAGTATGTGAGAAGATTAAAGCCAGTCGAACTTCACTCCAACAATCAATCTACGTTGTTTTCACATGAATAACGCGAGATATTTTGCCACCTGGTAGAAATTGTCTTATTCGCAGCATCTGCCTTATCATAACCTAATTTCAAGGGTTTAACGCCCCAGAACCATGATGAGGGACGCCCCAGAACGCCCCAGAACCACGATGAGGGACGGCCTAGTGGCGAGCTTCAAAAATTACAACTACCTCGGATTCCTTTGACATGCCCCTAAATTGAAGTATTTGGGCCTCAAATATTTTTGCCTCCATCGAAAATATGGCCGCCATGGCTGGGATTTGATCCCGTGGCCTTCACGTGAGCAATCGAACACCATGACGAGATCACCATGGCAGGTTGACCAGTGAGCACCGGATGATGACACCTTGCGCAAAATATTTACTGTGCTGAACATGATAGTGTCTACGGTCGGTTAAACTTGAAAAAAAAAAGGCAGTTGGCTCTGCCACCGATTTTTCAAGAGCTATCAAAAGAGAAATCATGCCACTGAGAGGGCCTGGACTGGAAACATGAATTCTAGTGTAAAAGAAAAACTAAAAGTAGTATCGAATTTGAATCATATACAACCAGATGTGGATAACATACGTTTATGCCACGTGTAGTATGGTTCAGGTTAGAAGCGCAGAGTGTTCAACAATGCCCCATGTTCAATCACCAGCCCAGTATCACTTGACTACTCTGCTTCACGATATTTGCTACTTATTTTCATAGAATCAAGAAATTAAACATGCATGCTGATGTAGTTAACGTATGTGGTCGCGAGCATTGCTTTTCGCGAGAATCACAACACTGACCCGTCATAGCAGTGTTGTGGTCAAGAAGCTGCGCTACCTATTTTGAAGGTGCTGGTTCCCTACCCAGGCACGATGACCACATTTGCATAGCGTCAACACGCAAACGCACCTAAGTAGTTTGACATTAGAGCTGTTATGGTCAAGGTATGTGAGTTAGGTCAAAAGAAAATATACAAAAAAGTAAATAGAGAAGTAGATAGAAAGATAGAAAAGAAAGAGTCAAGAAGATAGGAGAGATGCCGACTACATCGAGGAATAGAAAGAAAACAAGACATCGAAAAAATATGAAAGATAAAGAAGCGATAGAAATAGAGAGAAATAGACGTAGAGATAAATCGATAAAAAATATGCGTACTCAAAACAAAGAGAAAAAAGGAAAAAGCATGCCTGTGTATAAATAGTATAGCAAGGCGTAGAAAAGAAACAGGTGAATGAGTAAAAGCCTAATCAAGTCAGGATGAGTGCCCACCAGCTCTGCTGTGACCCAGCCTTGCACGACCTTGCGCTGCGCAACTTTTTTATGTAGGTGAATGTTAAAGAATTCTGGTGGTCAAAATTTAACATGAATACCACATTCCGGCGTGCATCCTATTTATATTCATGAAATTACATGATTTAGGTATATCAGTTTTATCGCAACGATGTATACCTTTGTACTACTATCCTGCGAACTTGTGGAGCCAACTTTCAGAATCCTCTTTTACGCCACAAGTGTTGTTATCACTTTCCTTTCCCGGAGTGGACGTGACTAAAAATATCTCACTTTTTTTTGCGAACACGTGCATTTCATTTACAATTATTGCAAACGCCTTGCAAGAGGTGTTTTAAAAGGCTGTGCTGTATTTTTCGATGACTGCACTATTATTAGTTTCAGTCCCTTGGTTTCTTGGGTAGAGTAAAATTCAGTTATATGAAAAATTTTTGCTCAACACAGCCTTCGTTCAAGTGACTTTCTTATATACGCCGCGACTGCAAGCAACAACATCTATTCTACAGCTGTTACGTGAATGTTCTTGCCTCTACTGAAGTACCGATTTCAAAGCTTGTCGCGCCTCTACACCCGTGCAACAGCACAGCAGCAAAAGTTGAACAGTAATGACTTCACGTGAAAGCTCCCAGCTGTTCCTTTTGTCTCTGGCACAAAGCCGCATATTACCCAGTGAATCTGAAGACACCCTTTCCATATGGCAGTGCTGGTCCCTTCTGATTAATAGTTTTTACCATTGCACCAGGAATTAATTACAAAAGCAAGAGTCAAAATAACGAGCCCTCTCACAAGGTACTAAATTTTCACACCTTCATGCTACCTAAACGATGTAAGATCAGGGAAATTCTGTAGGCCATGATGTATTTTCTGAATATACTACAGCAGTCATGCTTTGAACACATACAGCTTTGACTTGACACTCTCAACTCTGACACGTAAACTGAACTTTGCTTGACCAGGCGGCATATTATATATGTCAACTCTAGACTAATTCCAACTTTTATTCCAGGTGAAACTAATCTGCGGATTGGATTTGTCGATGGTACAGGCGTGAGGATAACGACCATTAGACAAGAGATAGAGCATTGCACTGATTGAAATTGTAAGGTTCTTAAAACAAACAGAAATCCTTAGAGAATATTTATTCACGACGTTTTTTGGCCAACACGTTACGATCGTAAGGAAGCAAGTGATATGACACCTGATAATCTTAGATGTATGCACATAAAAAGAAATGGACTTGTTAAGGTCCTGTGTGACTGAACATAACAGAAAAGAATTCGGAGCCGACGGTCAGTGAAACCTTCATCTTCTTCAAGTCCACTCCGCCTGAAAAAGTGGGACTGCTCAAATGTTGGCTCAAAAAAAGACAACGTCTTCTTCTTACTTCATTTGACCAAGACAATTCACTTGTTCACATTCTGGCAAGAGGTTTCTCTTGTTAGACCTCTTGTTAGATCCATTTATTGAACTACACCAGCTGTTCTTGGCTATAAAACTGATGAGACCTGTTTAAATGGTTATAGTTCTTCAGCTGCTTACGTCTGGATGCAACCGGACATCGACGTGTTGGCGAAATTCATGTTAAAAAGCATTGGTGTACCATGTGCTTTCCCGAGACGATCAAACAATTCATCATAGGAACAAAACAACAAAAAAAATCTGGATTTATACCCTAAGGCACTCACCTGTATGCCTCGTAGAACTTTGTGGCTTCGCCAGAGGACAGCAGTGGGGGCCTCATAGAGAATGTGCTGTAGTGAATCTTCTTTATCTTTCCGTAATTATTTGTCCTGATAATGGGAAACGTATCTCTAAGCCACACCTAGGAAGAAAGAAGAAAGTGGACGGTTGACAGAGATTCTAGAAAGATATAAGGAAACAACAACTCCTGTAGTTCAAATGGCTCTATGTTACACCTCACAGGAATCGCGTTATTATGCACTGCTTAAGAAGGTGTGTCAAAACACTTCTATTACTGCTTCTGCGTCGATAAACTATGTATCCCTGTGCAACCCAAAGCTGTATGTGTATCCTGCTATTTAACAGGCACATTTTTGACAACCTGGTTTCTAATATGATCTCTGCAGACAGGAACTGTTACTACAAATGGAACATCATCTTGGAATAGCTTGTGGACACTGATGACACTATCAGCACGCCACTGATGTGCTCATAAGGACAGTATTAAAAAAAGTGGCGCTGAGGCAAAACACCAACACCACAAATACGTTTCTTGTGTCGCCTTTAGTATTCCTCTTCTATGAACACACGCTAACATGACAATGTTCTACATCACTAGGCTCCATTGTCCTATCTTTATACAGCTCATTAGTGACGACGATCAACACAGTGTGGTACTAATATATTTGCAGGCACTTTACAATAAATACTTCAAGGGCGCTCAAGTTTCACCTTGAAGAAGTAAAACCATGCATCGCTCAATCATGCATTGATCACCGCTTTGAAACGTTCGGCAAGGAAAGGATGATTTTTGCGCGTAACATTGGTCGCTGCAAGCTATCCTGGAATTCCTGCTACAAGTACCGCTGTGAAGTGGCCACTAAATAATGATTCTTTATTTTAAAAATTGATGAAGTACCCACTACGCTACTGTAAAATGCCCCGTGCAGCTGCACAGCTACCTACTTTGTTAAGAGTGGGCAACTTTAAACAACGCACTCATTGTGTAATTAATACTTTCTCATGCCTGGTGCGATTTCACGATGCGACCACTCAATAAAGTACCGTTAAAAGGGAACGTTCTTCTGCATAACCAATTTAAGGCACTATTTTACGATGCACTTTGAAGCACGTGTGTTGCAGGAGAACACTCGAAGGCCACACAGAAGGTCAGAGTTCAATTCTTAGTCCGAACAAATATTTTTTTGTATAATTTATTTCCATCTATCTCGGATTGTCACTCAGAACTGAAGCCGATTTATCGCTCAAAACCAACGACGCCACCACTGCCGCCCCTGCAATTTCTGCAAATCGAGGCCTTTAGCGCTCTAATGTTGAAAAAATAGAGTTGACCGTAACTTTTTGAACGAGGTGACGGCAGTCGCACAGGGCACTCAGTGTTCGTGTTATCTCGAGTATTCCTCGGGTTAACTTTGCGTTTCTCCGCACTGCGACAACCGACGCGAATCTTCGAGACCACACAGAATGAAGCATGTGGTCAGGATTCGCTCTGCCAGGTGCCACCGCGATCGCATCTGCTTGTACCCAGATTATTTCACGTTTTAATAAACTTGTTCAACTAATTTTGAATAATTACCCTGACAGTAAATTGGCCGTGACCTCCAGCAAACTTATGCTGCCATATCATGTCCTGCAAAACTCTTAACTTGAACTTCGACTATCGAGTTTGTACGAGCTTTATTTCTTTTTAATCCCAAAAAATCAGAAGTTAGCGCTTGAGCGGAAGTGTTCGCAAAAGAAACAAGCGCGTCACTTCTTGCTCGTGCCTCTATTAATTATCTGTGAATCATATGTTGCCCTACTTACCCCTCTCCTAGAGTCGTAGTATGAAAAGGTGACCGGCGTGGACACGAGCAACCTGAAGTACTCCGGGTGGTTGTACTTCATCCATTGGGCGATGTAGAAGCCGTCGACGAAGAAGGTCTTCCCTTTGCTGGGCGTCCCACTGAGTGTCTGCTTGGGGACTTCTGACGAAAGGCACAGAAGCAGCTTGACGCCTGTGTGAAACGAAACCGGCATTTGGTAACTCAGTCATGAATCCTTCATGCCTAATGCACTTCGCCTACATCACTGCCGAACCTTACATGCCATCAGGTGTGTCTAAATTAAAAATAGAATGAATCACAGGAGAAGTTGGTGGACTGGCATATTCGTTAAATCGTTTAAAAGAAAGATGGTAATGATCCTTATTTTGATGTAGAGTGAATGAAGACATACATTTTAGATGTATACGAACACTAAAGTTTTCCTAAACAAATATTTTTCCTTTCGAGCTAGAGTGTTCTACGTAGGCTGCTCACTTTGTTTTTTTTTAATATTTGATAATGGCTAAAATGGGGCTAAGTAAAAATATGCCGAGTGATTGTGAGCGTAATTTCATTTTCGCAACAACTTTTTTCAGAATGCGTCCGAAAGCAACTCGCCCAAAAGTTGACCTGTCCTAAGGAAACAGAAAGAAATCAGTGAGTTAGGCTTTTCACAAGGCCAGAAGCACTGTTACTGCAGTGAGAAAACATGCAAAGAGAAAAACCCGCCGCTTCCAGGTGCCCGCGCCAGCTCGTCGTGACGTCAGAGATATTTACAGCGTTTTCTTGGCTGTAGATGGCTTACCCGTAAAAGCTAGTTTACCCATAAAAATCTATTGTGCTGATTTTGAGGGATCGTGACGCCTGACATTGCAGTTTCGGGAGAACCATATTGCACCAGTATGTAAAAAAAAACATCAAAAGCGGCCTGAGAAGCGATGCCGAAATGCACGCGCAAACTTCGGGAATGAAACAGTCTCATTTGCTCATTTATAATGAAGCTTCGACGAAGATTAACTTGTGACTCCACACTGACTCATTTTCTCACTTTTGTATCACTTCAAACCACTTCTGGTCGAACGTACCTAGCCATATGCGTATTAGTTATGTCGCATCTCATTGAGAAATCGAAGCGTCAAACGCTTAATTATTTTTTCAACATATCTCCGGGTGCAGGTGTTTCTCGTGCAAGTGAAAGATATGGAATATAAGCCATGTAGGACGGAAAACGAGTGAGAGGAAAGGATTTTAACAAACTTTGCATAAATGGTATGCTACGCTATAGGCTATAAGTAGAAAGGTTAACTAGATTATATGCCCTGCTTATTGCCTTCTACACATAGGGAGATGAATCAGGTTGTAAAGATAAGGAGAGGGGAAAATCATCAGCGCAAGCATTTCACAATACACACAGTGCAGAGGCGGTTGCTCAATAACGTCGCCTTCAAGAAGTGCACGAGGCCTCGTGTGGCTTTCTGCGCTCTGCGGCTGCTCGTGCAAGATTGTGGCGCAGAGAGATAGATATACATGCTGTGAAACCCGACATAATTTTCTTTAACAGGTATTTCCGGGAAACCCCTTTCTTCTTTTATTCCTGTTGGCTTAATGGTGCTCGTGCTACATGCTCTGCGGGTACCTGGGTGCTGCCGTGCCCAGGTGTGACAAGGTGTGATGTGTGCGACATGGGCCCCCTATTCACCTGAAGTCAACGCTTCGTCGTCAACAGCGCCACCATCTCTGCGGACCCTTGAGCTCCATCCAACGTCGCAAGCGTTCTCGGCAGCAGCAGCTTGCGCTGCGCCAACTACAAAACCGCAGCGTTCGCCAGAATTACTCCGGAAGCACGGAGGCTATGCCTCGGGAAAAACTGGTATATAGGTCCCATATATTGGACAGGCGGAATTCCACAGCGTATAGCTAGATATCCAAAAAGCCTAATTGTGGCGGTTCTGTGCTGCTAAGATTACTACAGCTGTTTAGATGACCACATGTGGATGTTATTGTATTGCTGTGGGTGTACATGATGGTTATGGATTTCTCTACACTCAAAACTACACAGACGATAAAATACCAGCTAGGTCAACCACATTTTGATATCGGCGAAATGCTAGAGGATGGTATGTTTAAATTTAGTTGTACATAAAAGAACAGCTGTGGGTCAAAATTTCTAGAGCCCTCAACCATGGTGTCCCTAACAGTCATATCATGGCTTCGGAATTCTAAGCCACAACAATTATTCATTCAGTGCTGCGAGTACACTACGCTTGTGGGTTTTCCCACACAACAAACTATGTAGACTGTTTCTTTCTTTTTAGAACGCAGGCGAGAGGGGATGACGTAGCCTCCATGCCACCGTCTTCCTCGCAATAGTGTGTAAAGATGGCCATGCATGACAGTGCCGGCTTTGTGCAGAAGCGGCAACGGTGCCTTTTCACGAGTGTTGGACATTTCACGAGTGTTGGCCGTTAGTGCGAGATGCGTCAAGCTCAATGAACTGCTATTGCTCCGTCTTTAGGAGCATATAGAGCTTTCAAATGCAAAGGACGCAAGCTAAGCAATGCGAATCGCATCTCCAACTACGGTGACATCGCAGTTGCAAGTTGCTACGGCTGACACGCATTGCAAGAAATGAAAGCGGGTTACACTTGTCGATAGTCAGTGTAACTATAGAAAGCGCTAGTGCAAATTAAAGATAGCCTGTTTGCTAGTAATCGAAACCATATTCAGCGCTTGTATACGATGACGTAAAGCAGACGATAGCACAATGCGATGACTTCAACCATTTTATTTCAAGGAAACAACTATCTATCTATAAACTGTGGCACCCCCAGTCCACTCACCGAACAACCAGAAAGGCTATCTCCCTAATGGAAGAGGTCAAATTGTGGTGCATTCCCCAAGGAGACATGGCCAGTGGCCGACGGTTGAATAAGGGTCGGCAACCAGTCGGTGGTCAGTTTAGTCGGCGAGACAACCGAAAAAAGTGGTCGGTCCGTGACTGGCCGTAGACCAGGTCGGCAGCACGTAAGCCAGCGTGGTTGGGCCGACATCGTAAATTTACCATTTGCCAACGCCACTTGGCCAGGTCGGCAGTATGCCGGCCATCGTGCTTGGACCGTCATCGTATATTTACCATCAGCCAACGCCATTTGGCCAGATCAGCAGTAGGTCGGCCAGCGTGCTTGACCTGACGTCGTAAATTGACCGTTTGCCAACGCCACTTGGCCAGGTCGGCAATATGCCGGCCATCGTGCTTGGACCGTCATCGTATATTTACCATCAGCCAACGCCATTTGGCCAGATTGGCAGTAGGTCGGCCAGCGTGCTTGACCTGACGTCGTAATTTTACCATTTGCCAACGCCACTTGGCCAGGTCGGCAGTATGCCGGCCATCGTGCTTGGACCGTCATCGTAGATTTACCATCAGCCAACGCCATTTGGCCAGATCAGCAGTAGGTCGGCCAGCGTGCTTGACCTGACGTCGTAAATTGACCGTTTGCCAAAACCACTTGGCCAGGTGGGCAGTATGCCGGCCATCGTGCTTGGACCGTCATCGTAGATTTACCATCAGCCAACGCCATTTGGCCAGATCGGCAGTAGGTCGGCCAGCGTGCTTCACCTGACGTCGTAAATTGACCGTTTGCCAACGCCACTTGGCCAGGTCGGCAGTATGCCGGCCATTGTGCTTGGACCGTCATCATAGATTTACCATCAGCCAACGCCATTTGGCCAGATCGTCAGTAGGTCGGCCAGCGTACTTGACCTGACGTCGTAAATTGACCGTTTGCCAACGCCACTTGGCCAGGTCGGCAGTATGCCGGCCATCGTGCTTGGACCGTCATCGTATATTTACCCTCAGGCAACGCCATTTGGCCAGATCGGCCGTAGGTCGGCCAGCGTGCTTGACCTGACGTCGTAAATTTACCGTTTGCCAACGCCACTTTGCCAGGTCGGCAGTATGCCGGCCATCGTGCTTGGATTATCATCGTAGATTTACCATCAGCCAACGCCATTTGTCCAGATCGGCAGTTGGTCGGCCAGCGTGCTTGACCTGACGTCGTAAATTTACCGTTTGCCAACGCCACTTGGCCAGGTCGGCAGTAGGCCGGCCTCAGTGCTTAAACTGACATCGTAGATTTATCGTCAGCCAACGTCATTTGGCCAGGTCGGCTGTAGGCCGGCCAGTGTGCTTGGTCCGACGTTGCAGGTTTACTTTGGGCCAACCTCTTTTTTAAATCAGTGACAAATGCAAGCGCGGGTGATCACGCTTGTAAATTTGCCCGTCGTATAAGCAGAAACACACGTCTGTACTGCGTTTTCATTTTCTTTTGAAATATTGGCTGTGACATTGCTTTAACTTCGGCACACTTGCAGTGTATGTGACACATGAAGGGTGTATAAGATGCAATATACTAGCTAAAAATTTATTCTTAGTCATAAATTTCAAGGAAGTGTACTAAAAAAGGTAACGTAATTTTTCCACAACCATAAATTTAATTTTCTCGCATTTTAAAATACGCTACTACGGCCTAGATGAAGATACGCATCTGTTGAATAGTAGTTGCGGCTGCAACCACTTGGAGGGCTGATTTTACTGGAGACAACGTGTCAACGTTGTGGTTCCAAGTTTGGTGAGTATATATGCCCCCAATTCTTCGTAAAATGAACGTTAAGACGACAGAGAACGCTCAATGTCATGTCCTTGTAACGTTGTTATACATCCGTGATCCCCTAAGCTCTCCCGCCTGCCTTTATACGTATTCCCGTGCCGCGATCATGTGAGGCTTAGAGGTGTAAGGCCTAAAGGACAGAATGTAGCAAAATCTTTGTTAACAAGAAAGTGTAGAATATTACAGCCATGCTTTCGTTATTTTTGCTGTTAATGAGAGGTGAAAGCTTGGCAGTATAACGCTCTGACTGAATGCAGAACCACAGGTGATTGAACTACAGTTTGATTACCGACACCCTGGCACCAACCTCGTGGGCGCGGAGGGGGGGGGGGGGGGCTCTAAAGACAAGCACCGTATTTCTGTAACAGTATCTGAGCACATTGCTACACTATTCAAGCCATAGCAATAGCATGCCATGGCTTGCGAAACTTGTACCACTGCACGCAAAGCTAAATTTAAACACTACCCTTGAATGAGTGATGACTTTGACTTTTTGATTGCTATAAAGCTGCTTCTATCATTTTTAGGCTGAAAATATTGCTGGGCTGTGTCACTGAATTGAGAGTTCCGTTGCTTATAGCTTGTATAGCATACTGACGGAAAGCGCTCATTTTTCCTACCAGTTTAGCTCCTTTCAGCATTGGTCATAATGTTTACACTTCTGTTTAAAAAAAGTAAGTAGTTTCATCTATGTTTTGCTGGGTTGGATTGTCTGTTTGTTCAATTGGTTTCAGCAAAGAAACGAGCCTCTTAAACTACCATTCATCTCTGGTCATACTCATTGGCTTGGAAGCAAGTCAACTTCTTTCCTAAGAAATCTTAAAGTGGTGCTTCAAAGCCTTGATGACTGATCCCATTGGGACTTTTTTTGTATTTATTGATTTTATTTGTATTTGCAGACTGTCTCATGGCAAATCATGTCGGTGCATCAATAAAGGAAGTCCGCAATTTCAAAGAAATGGTTGGCCGAAACCTAGGACGAGGAAGGCAGCCGATCGCACAGGCATCACGAAAAGAGCATCCACAATTAGCCATAAGTGTTCGTGCGAAGAATTTCTGTAAATAAAAAGTTTCAGATCCATATACCTGTGGCGTGAGCTTCATTGATTCTCCTAGTTCATAGTATCTATAAACTGCTGTGGCTGCTACTGGTGTGAGCTGAATTTTTTTTTTGGGGGGGGGGGGTGGGTTGCAAAGATACTTTATGTATGTTTGTGCGTGTGCATGCAGATGAATACCATACAGTACCCGTGCGAATTAAAAAATCAAAAAGAAGTTAAAGCTCCCCCTCCCCCCCCCAGCTACGCCCTAGGGGCCGCCAGCTGGCCACGTGCCAATTTTCACCGGGCCGAACATAGTCCTACGGAGGCTGGCACTCGGCCAGGTCGGCCTTATGTCGGTGGCCATAACATTGGTCAGCGTGAGGTTAGTGTCAATACCCATACGTGAGCAGACCTCGGCAACTCAGCTTATGCCCAATGTCGGCGAGGTTGGCCAACGATCTCGGGCCAGCGTTGTGCCGAGCACTTTTGTACCATTGGGTCGTACACGCTAAAATTTGAAGTTCGTCAAGAACATTACGTACGCTGAACAGCCTGTCTAATTTGGAATCGCACACACCAGCCAAATCTGTCAAATGAGAGCTGGCGCTGCGGTCGCAAAATATCAGCCTCCTCGGGCAAATGACCTGTATTCATTCAGTCGAACCATGCATGTGGAGTAATGCTCTGCCGTGTTGAAGAATGTGTTTTCGAGTTCCGATTACGAACGTGCCCAAAAAAAATGACAATGCAGTTTCCTAGTCTTCTCGAATCAACACGAGAGTCAGGTTAGACTATGACAGCTCCCACGATAGTGTCGGAGAGGCAGAGGGGGCGTCTTACGCACGCATGGAAGCTGCGCATCGTATGACTCCCACCTGCGATTATTGCTCGCAGCTTTGGCTGTAAGAGGATCGGTTATTCGATCACCTGCGGGATGCCGGGTACATGTCGACCGCGCGAGAACGTAGGTGGAACCGCCTCTTTCCCACGGCTCTTCTATCATATCACCAGACAGTAATGTGAAGCCTCCCCGCTTCTGCGTACGCTGGCATTAAACTTACGCGGCCCCTGTCACCGCTACCGAGCCTTGCATTGACTCACCGAAGTCTGCAATACAGGATGCATTGCCCATGTGTTGCATATCAACTGAGCGCACACCCATCTCACTCTTTTTTTTTTTTTTTTGCTCTCGAAGCAGTGGCCCATTGCTGTTCGAATTTGCGGCCGTTTAAAATTTGCATATAGCTTCCCAGTTTAAAAAAATGCTCTTCTACCCAAGAAAAGCGCTAAAATTTGTAGTTTCTCCCAATTACGCGTACGGTGAACAGCCTATTGCTTTATCACACATACCAGCGAAGTCTGCCTAATGAAAGTTGGCGCTACGTTCGCAAAATGGCAGCGTTCTCACGAAAGCTGTCTGTATGCGTTCAGTTCAATATTGCGCATGAAGTTGAACTCTGCCGTAAAGTAGATCATTTAAAAAAGTTACCCGGGCAATTCTATCATTTGACAATGCACGAAACCTTACAATATCAAAAAGTACGCTGAGCACCCGTCCCGATCATAAGAGAAACAGTGGATCTATTAAAACGAAAGCAAAATGTAGCAGCAACAGTTAGTATGAAATTATGCAGGTCATAACTGTTCTGACAGCTTGTCAGATTGGCGGGGTAACAAACGGCATCGATGGCTGCTGAAACACTCAGTCTACGCCGAACTCCGTTGCGCCCTTTCGCAGCGTCCTTATATTCGAATCCGGTATACTTACGCGAAATCGCAGTGGCTAATTTTCTGAATATTCTAAAGTCGTCTCGCAGATAAAGTAAGAAACAAAGAGAATCTAATCCACAAATTAAAAGCGGTGTCACATTGCGCTCTTTACTTTATCGGTGAAGCTTTCACTATTTTTGAATGACTAAATCATTGCGCAAATAAAGCGCATCAGCAGAAACAATGACAGGGGCAGCAAGGTGGTGCGTATAGCTCGTAAACGCGAGCGAATGGCTAACTGCGCTCGCGACGCAGTTAACCGTCACCTTGCGATCGAACGTATGGTACAGTTTGGTACAGTCGCTGAATGCGTAATGGCCTCCAATTTTTATAGCCATAGCATTAGCAACGACGAGGAAACAGAGCGCGAAAGGCGCGGCTATAACGAAATGTTCCTGTAAATTAGAGATTGGTGGCGCACATTCAAGGCCACCAAGCTTATGGGCTCATAAGGGTCTCTCATCGCAGGAGAAGGCGACAGTGAAAGCCATTACGTTTGCTCTATATGAGTTGCGATTTCAACACGAAAAGGATATGTATACTCCTTGCTAATGCACTCAATAAATCAGGAAAACCTGAATGAATACCATCATTGCGGCCCGCGTGTTGAAATTCAACACTGTTGACAGCCTTAGTGACCTTTTCAGTTCAAACCAACGACACTGGGAAGTCCACCCTCAACGGCACAGGGCATACAACTCCTGGCCACTAGGCAGTCGGCTGTAGCGAGGTCTACTAGTCCCATGATAAGTAGAATACGTCGGGTCATCCCGGGTTGCCCCGAGAATAACGTTTTAGGCACTTCAATAAAGCTCTTGGGAGGTCATGTCATACATAAAAACCTCAATACCGGACGCTTTGTCTCCTTTTTCTTACGTGCGCCTTTGTCTATTTCTCACTGGTATGTTAGGTATGCCAACTTGCCAACCGCATACTTTACTGCACTCTTTTAGCCTCTGCACTATTGCATGGTCATATTCATTTATCTTCGGTTACGTTCATATAAACTCAATTGCTTTGAATTACCTCGAGTTACATAGAAGCCCTTCTTAATTACTCTCAATTACTTCTTGTCTCACTTTGTAGTGCTTTATTAGACGTTGGGCGTCTCGCATATCTCGCGTGACGCAAGGTGCCACCAAGCGACGCTGTTGCTCTATAGCTTTGGTTTTTTTCTTCTTTCAGTCTATCATCTTGACACCGACGGTCGCTTTCCGAGTCCCATGAGTCAGCTGGGGCATTTTACTTAACATGAAAACACCATAGACTTCTTGCGTAAGGCGATGAAAATTCGATGGCCCGTCAGAAAGCACGCTCGCAATGAGAGCGACCAACGAAGACATCTTACCCGGGGCGCTCTCCCTGTCGGGCAGTTCGGTGTGCTGATGGAAACGAGAACCCCTGTGCGCATCCGGCTGACAGGTGGCGTCGAACACGCGTCCCATGCCCGTCTCACGAATGTAGCCCATACGGGAGGCAACTTTCTCCAGCTCATCTTCGTGGGGAGGAACGCCTGCGTGATGAAAAAAAGAAACTGCACACCTACCTCGGAAGCTACAGAGGTGTCTGACCACATAAGTACGTGGAACACTCCCTTAACGTGTTCATTGGCAAGCTCAAATCCCCATACGCTCAGTCTAAACAACCGGTACAAGATGTTATGTTTCCAGTACCAGCAAGCCTACAGTAGGCCCCATGACTCGACTAGTAATGTTATTGATAATGAGGCCACACGTGTGTCAATATCTACAACGTAACGTGAAACGACCGAGAACCTGCGTCCCATACCACCGGCAGTGGCGTAACTAGGGGGGGGCAAGGGGGTACAAGTGCCCCGGGCGCCACTAGGGAGGGGGCGCCAAGCCGAGTCCTCGGGTTGGCGCCCCCTGGAAAGGTTGTCAATGTTTTTTTTCCGTAAAACCGCCTGGAAGGGGGGAGGGGCGAGGTTGTAATGTACGACTGGAAGTGGGGATGGTGGTGAAGGAAAGGGTTGCCGCAATGGCTTTTGCATCGGGAAAAGGATCCTCTATTTTCATTTTGCTGCGCTACCTCCGTGCCTTCCCATGACCCTCGGCTAAGCTTTGTTTTGTGCTCCGCAGCACTGGGTTAGATGAGTTTCAGCGAACCCCACCAGCCTCCCAAACCACTTACTGAAAGCTTCCCTGAAACCAACCACGTACGTAAACAAAATAAAATAAAAAAGTTCGAATGCACCTTTTTTGAGTAAGAACAGAAAACTCCAACGAAATAGCCGATCGTCCAACGACTAATCGTCCACGCAGCGGCGGAAGGAAGGGCGAATATAATCCGTGACCTCGGCACCAAAGGCTAAACAAAGGCGTTTATTCGCAGAGTTCTCTGGAGGAAAGACGGAGAAAGCGTGACACGACGGCGACGTTTGTTGATTCCCTGCATCGCGGGCGCCAGCAAAGCAATAGAAGGGCGGGGGTCAACGTTTCCCACATGCCATCCACCGCCATGGGCAGGTTCATCCTTTGGCCCAAAGAACACGCACCTGCGAAAAAAGCGCAGAGCGTAGTGTACCCGACAGCATGTGCCGACTGCCCCGCTTCGTACGTTGGAGAAACCAAGAACTTCCCTGAAAGAATGCGGCCGCACAAGGATGACCTCCATCAATGGAACAGCGAACGGAGCGAAACGGCAGAACACTCCGACCAGTTTAACCCCCATACCAGACCCGAGGGCGCGGTGTCTAGCTGGTTGCTTTGTTTTGTACTCACCCTGCATTCCTTGGGATGCACAAATAGCGCGAAAGCTTAGGTACGAGAAACTTGGGCCTGGGAAGCGCCCGTGCCGTCAAGCTTTTTGCAGTGTGGACTGGAAGAGAACAATGACGGGTAAGGGACTTCCGGAAGTTTGAATAAAAAAAGAAAAATACTATACAAAAACGCGGGCGTAGCTCATCGAAATCAGAACTGGTGGCCCTTGGCCTCCGAAATGGCCCGCCGCGCGCCAGTAGGCAATCGCGGAAGCCTACATTAGCGCTTTTAATGGGGGGGGGGGGGGGATAATGAGGGGCGCGGAAATATATTTGCCCTGGGCGCCGTCCTATCTAGTTACGCCACTGCCACCAAGCTGTCAAGATACGAACCAATGCTTCCCAGTGTGAACTCTCAAATAGAGCCTTTTTTTTTAAGGTACAAGAGAGCTTATACAGGAAACTGAGTATAATGTGAATATCATGGTGAATGCTGCACTAGTTTGATAGTTATCCGACAGCGTAAACTTCACACTAACTATAATGACACATTGTAACACTATGAATAAAAGCAACAGGAAATCTAAAATGGGCTGCCTACCGTGCAGCACGGAGATGCCGTACTTGACGAGGTTCTTCACCATTTGCTTGAGGCCAGAGCGTTCTTCCATGAAGGTCTTGTAGTCCAGCTCCGGAGGATTTTCGTCGAATTCGTCGCGGTTCCATAAGATCGTCGACGACTTGGTGTTGGTGTAGAACATGTCCGACACCTCAGCCGGTTCACCGTCCTTGTTCTCGAACAATTTGCCGAACTGGTAGAGCCTTCAGCACCGCGACAAAATGAAAAGCGAAATACGGTTTACTCGGGGATAATGACAATATACTGATATGATAATTGATAATCCTGCTTCTATTTTGAATGAACATGATCTGCGTGATCAAGAAGACCCAGCTTAAATAATGACCACCACATGGTCGCCCACCGAATTGCGGTTTTATGCGAAATATAAAAGTAGAGGGCATATTGTGACTGTACATACATAGAACGTGAACAGTTAAAGCATATGATATTGCTAAATGAGCCCTACAAATCACCGGTTACAAATCTCGCCCACTGACATGACATAAGCGACGTCATGTGGCTTCATTTTGCCAAGGCGTGAGTGGCGTCACGTGCTGCAGTGCAGACATCGTCTTGTGCCTATCAGCCGCTTCATGCAAGTCGTTCAATTTTCAATGTAAAGCTGAAGAAAGCTGTATTTGCTCCATTGTGCGCGCAGCTGACCACAATACAATACCGTTGGCAGGTATATAAATGCTCGCAGGGCAAGCGCCTTGTGTATGTCATGACTCGCGAGTGTTCCTGTGTTGTCAGACTCTCGAGCCACTGACGCGTTCATAAAAATATTCATTACGAATGCACTGCTTGACCAAATGCGCTGAAGATTAGCCAGCCTGTCTGCGAATGTTCAAGGAATAACCTGCATAACACAGATAATGAGTGAAAACTAGCTGTCATGGTTTCATTAATTTAACTGCTGCTGCCTCTTCGTTTGCTCCAAATGTGAACGCTGTGTTAACCTTTCTCCTATCACAGTTATTAATAGATGGACGCTTCATTTGCCTCACCAATCGCAGGAGTAGGTGCTGGAGTGAGGCGGTGACGAAGGCTGTTGTGGCCAGCAGATCTCCAGCTTTTCTCCGTCCTCGACCGACCACGAGAGCGGCTGGATGTTGGGGTTAATCTTGACGCTGTTAACCAGCTTCTGCCGCGTTGCGGGGGTGTACACACGCCGAGCATGTACAGCTGTCGCGCAGCTGCAATAGAAGATGAGTATTGGAACCAAACTATTATGCAATAACTACCTGCATTGAAGCTTATATTATAATTAACAGTGTCTTTTAACACTGTTCATGCAATAAGGCACGATGTTCGGCTGTTTTACCACTTGAGTACTCGAGCATTGTTAAAAAAACACACACGTCAAAACTAGCTGCAACAACATGAGAAAAACGCTGCCCTACTTTATCAGTGTGGCATGTTTTTTTCTTATAATGCCATAAAAGTATGATTTCTTCTTCTCACACGCATCACGAACCACGGCAGTAGAGAAAAAAACATAAAGAACCGTTACGGTAAAGATACGTGGTTCGCGAAAATGTTGCTAGGGTGTATTTAAGCAACCGAGTCGCATTTTGGCATCGCTCGCCCAAAATACGGGCGAGAATAATACATCACGAGGCAATAGCACACAGAAAGGCGAGGACGATAACGTACGGGATACACAGAAGCGCTAACTTATCACAATCGTTTCTGCGAGCCAGAAACACCAATATACAGAGAAGAAGTCTTACGTATAGAGCATCATACATGTGCTGTTTGCAAGACTTATCTTGCAAACAGTATCTTTATATATCTTTACAAGATATCTTTACAAAGATAGGATAACTCTTTGCGGGAAAGGGCAACTGCTGGTTTTAGAACGTTGTTTTTTCCAAGCCTTTCAATAATTTCTGCTCGATAATTACACGAGTCGTCATCGTTTCTTAGCTACATATGGAGTTGCTTGTCACCAAATAAAATGCCGTTGCAAGTCGGCTCTCGTGTGTGTCACTCATCTTTCCTCGTCTTACACGATTTCACTCTGAAGTATGCCAAATTAAAAAGCCCAAGCAGCTGCCTTATAGTACACGAGTTAACATTCCCCGGGCACAAACTATACGACGGAGCGGTCTCTGTATGCTGAGGCGCAGGTGGTGCGGGTCGCAGGTGATGTGGTCGCAGATGATGTGATCGCTGTCAAGGTGGCACGTCGATGAACCCACCACACTTCTCTTTTACGTTGTATCGGTGTTCCTTGAAACGATTGTTGAGACAACTCTCACCTTGTCCCGTAACAAGTTTTTTTTACACCTTAAAGGAACGTTGTAAACAACTACGCCAGCACTTTCCGCAAACAGATTCCCCTTGTGCGAGAAACAAGCGAGCTTCTTTTAGGGCTGAATGCACTTAGTGTTCGCCATAAACGATAATTTCCAGATCCCTTCACTTCGGCTTGCCTGTTCACACTGTCTATGCTCTGACTCGTAAAACTCCGGATAGTATCATTATCTGTGAAACGCATATAAAGACGTTATACTGATCTAAAAATTAAGACAGCTTCTCTACAGGAGCGCTGAGCTTGAAGGAAGTGCAGATCTAGGCGGTCTACTTTGTTTCCCTTCGCTTTTTTTATATTTCTTTTCCTTCTCTCCTTGCTTCTTTTATTCTTCCTCCAATTTATAAATATTTGTTGTTCCTCAATATATCTATTATTTATTTATTTCTCTCTCTTTATCTATACACATGCACCCTTAAGGGTGCTTTGCGTATCTATAACTAACACCCTACAATAAGGGTGTTTTGGTTTGTCAAAACACCCTTACTGTAGGGTGTTAGTTATGCACACGCAAAACACCCTTGCGGGTGCAAACTGGTTTACAGTGTATCTCTTGCTCGTTCTTTCAGATTTCTGCCTATTTTCTTTTTATCACTCTTTTTATTTCGAGCTTGCTTCCATCTTTTCCATATTTTGATTCGCGTTTGTACCTGCGTTAGGCTAAGCACACTCGTCGAAAGACAAGGGGAAGAAGACTTCTAAGAGCGAGTGCACGCTCACTTATCGTCATGAAAGCGTTCAAAGAACAAGAGTAAAAAAAGGTTCCTTTTGGCGTCAGAACACTGGACATGCTACACGTGGAGCGGTACGCCAAGTCAGGGCGACAGCATACGACAGCTTGACTTCCTAAAGCGTCCCGTTCTTAAAGGACAAACGTCAGCAAGCGAATCACCTGCGCGCGTCACTCACCCAGACGCTGTTGAATTGGCACTTGGTGTCGTCGGAGAATGTGACGCACAGGGTGGTGTCGTTCACCTTGCGCACTTCGCGGATGACGGGCTTCGGGATGTTCTCCTCGTCGTCCATCTCGGCCAAATCCGACGTGATGGAGCGCACGCCGGTTCCTGCGCGCAGAACGCGCGCCCTTGCATCTCACCCGAAGAAGCGAGCGTCGAGGTCGACCCACTCAATAGAGCGAAATCGAAAAGCGCGCGAAGCGTAACCAAGGGAAAGCGCCAACATGGCACTGACCAACCACTGCTCGTTACGGTTCAACCAGCAGATACTAGAAGCAGTATCTGGTAGACGATAGAAACGAAGAACAAGCTTTTTTTTTAAAGTCAGCTCAAGCGAAGTATCGACTAGATGTCAAAATTTCGATGGACAGCTTATTTTGGTAGCTTTGACAATTAGATACAAAAAGAAGGCACGTCAATACCCTTGTTACACAAGCAGTCTAAACCTCGGTCAACGTACCTGTGGTTACGCGTAACCGAGTTTTGCTTATGTTGCACGGTACGCAAAACCGTGCTTATGCCACTAAACGCCGTAGTGGTAAAGCGAGGTTGGCAAGCTCACTTAAGCGGTTAACCGAGCTAACAGTGGCCTCTATGGAGGACGGGCTAGTCGCCTCAACGAGGATGCTGTTGCGCTGTGTAACATCGGTGAACTGTGGGTGGCGCTAACCACGCTTCAACGTGGTTAGCCGTGGTTAGTCGCAACCGCGGTGAGCTTGCCTGTCTAACAAGGGTATAACGAAGTATCACCGTGCCGGTGAATGTAAAAATCTTCCCTAAACACCGGCGCACGTTACTCCTCTTTTGTTGGTGTTTCCCCTTTTCTTGTCTTCCTTGGTTTGGTAATCTTGTAGGCGTAGATACTACTTTCCGCATGTGGCAGTTAAATTGTAATATAGACGGTGGTTGTTAACAAGCGTAGTGTCTATCGTCCTGACTTTGACATGTGATCAACTCTACCTTAAAAATAACGTAACAACTAGCTTATTCCAACACGCTTCCGTATGCTAGTGGAAACATCTTTGAACACCCTGGTGGCCTCCCATGGGAAGCTTTCATACAACAAACAATAAACAGCTGTTTCTGTATGCTTGAGCCTACTGGAATTTTTTTTTTGGCTCTCCTCTGCTGATCTTGATATTCGTTCGGAAACATATCTAACCGAGTCCTCTCACTGCTTCAGTGAAGTAAACATAAGAGGAACTCATATGTATGCAGGTCGTATTTTTCTACTCCTACTTATTGTTGAATAATTCACAACGGAAACTGCCGTGTTGTACATAAACCCCACGGTTCACGCGTGAGCATTTTTGTAAAAAGTCACAACGTTGAAAACAAAACACATTCGAGTGATAATAAAGTTGATATCAGCAAGATTCTTACCTCCACTGCGTGCAGCAGCATTTCTGAGTAGACCACGGCCATTGTTTAGGCCCGAAAACAGAAGCCTTCGGCAAGCTGCATGAAAGAACGTAACGGCTTACGTGAAGAAGTATGCGATGGCGAGAGGAAACTAATGCTGCACAGAGGCGGGAGGGATGCCGAAGCTGTTCTCTCTAGAGAACCATTCGCAGTTGTTATTTGCCAAGAATGTCATTCTAGTTGGTAACACTATCTCCGACTACTTAAGTTTTCAATAGAAATGGCCTTGTTCAAGCGGCTGTGACAGTGATGTCTCATACCATGTAAGAGTGACGCACTGTGATTGACTGTGTGTGTGCTGTGTTATGTGGTGTCTCTCTCTCTCTCCACCCTGTTCTTATGTGTAGGGTAGCAAATCGGTTCCCCTAAACTAGTTAACCTTCTTGCCTTTTCTTCTTCACATGTTCTTCTCGATTCTTCAACAGCGCTATTACTATTTGTAGACACTGGCATGCTTCATTTAAAAATATTGATACAAACACCTGCATTATTTATTCTCGTAGGAATATGAAAAAAGTATCGTAGTCACTGAACTCTCAAATAACAAAGACCACAATATTCATTTATATGAGTTTTTATGTATTTCACGGGTCCTGTAAGAGGTCAGCTAATCTTCCTGTCTCAATGCTATTCAAAAAACCCTTAGGCATCACTATAACGTAAAGCTGAAGTGTTGCAAGGGGGTTAGCATAAATATCCAGAATGCATATTCTCCTTGCGTAGGCAGAGTGCGTTGAACCTGTTCAACGAACAGTGCTCGCTTGTCAAGATAAGGAGTTGGACTTATTTTTTGTCAACAAAGGCTTCGAGGCATAACAACAAAGGCAAAGATAAATAAATGGGCAGCGCGATAAACCGCAGTGTCAGTTCAGAGTGTTGTTCTTGGCACTGCGTGTGTACAAACGCAGACCCTTCACGTTTAGGTCACCGACTTACTTTGACTCCTGGTGACAGAAGCCATACGGCGCCGCGCTTACTTTTTATCTACCTGAAAGACATTGCAAAATAGATCTATTTATAGCAACTCCATCCGCATACAAAAGCCTCCATAGGGAGTTAGAATGTATTTCAAGTCCAATGCACAGTGACTGATATTTGTATTTACAACTCTCTTGCGCTTCCTACTCCTTTACCGTTTACTGGGTGTGAAAAAATGTGCTTGACACCAACCAAGACGAAAGGTGCATAAAAAGGAGTGGCAGTATAAGTCAGACAGATAACATAGGATATCTTTAGTGCTTTTAGGGAAATATTTCGTCACTGTACTCTATCTTTGCGTTTTGCTTAGATGAGGAGTGTTGTCAGTGTCACTTGCGGTTTTATTTGCAACACTTGTGTGCATCAAACGAGCTTATCTGCCATGAAATCTTTTATCATGTGCATACGTTCGTGGCTGGTGAGTATGAAAAGGAAGAAGAGATGTCTGAAAGTTATGTAAATGAGGTATATTCGAGCTGCTTAGACGTTCGAAAATGTTGATGCCTAGTTTACAGCACAAATATAGCTTTTCGTTATGCTGGTCGACAGTGCTGTATGGTCGTCATTATTAGGTATTTATCGAAAGAAAGGTTGTAGATGTTCCGAACACACTTCAAAAAAAAAAAAAAAACTCTCGCTTTGCGCCCAGAACGTACAACCCTGAATTTATGTCAGGATCTTCGCTCATTCTTAATCAACATTGTCTTGCGATATGACGACGAAGATTGAGGTTACACTGACTACATCGACATGAAATGCCGGAGAGTGGCACGTAATGAAGTAACAACCATGACTTGCTGGCCGTGATCAGTATCGGGTGAGATGTTCAAAGGTACATAACGAGGTTTTTTAAGCTTCTGGTGTAAGCTGTCAAGTTTTCTCGTGAAACATGCATTTGCTGTTGAATCGGCAAAGCTGAAATATTTTTCACTCCGTAAGCGCTACTCTAAAAGAGATTGGGTGAAAATATCATCTCATTTGCTGTATACACTGCAATTCATTAAGCGCTGTCACGCAACTCTACGATGGCCTGACACCACGAGAAAAAAAAGAAAAAAAAAACAAGACTACCGATGTTGTATTTTAAACGACAGGCTTCAAAACAACTCTCTTTTGTGGTCTTCATGCAAGGATTATTTAGAGTATCAACAAAAAGAAATCCTATTGTCCTTTTTTGTTGCGCAAATTAGCTTCTACGGTACAGCTGCATTGAGTTTTAAACAGAGCCTGTAATGAAAAGATATTGCAACAGCCTTCCTAACGCATTTCAATTCAATCAGCTTTTAAACCTAAATCGGTAGGATGAACGAGTTCTAATTTTTAACTGTGGTCGTTCTCCTCCGAACATCACGGTACCCTGTCGGCGCGTTGCTATCGCGCCCACGAGCCTAGCTGATACGAGGGACGGTGGAGAACTTCCGAGATGGCTCTCTCACTCTCTTCCATCGTCCTCGACCATCCGCCGGCTGGCGACACTCCACTTTTGTAAACAAACTGATTAAATTCACGGCCTCGCGCTTCGCCATGTGCGCTCGAGCGTATGGCATAGCGCGAAGTGAACATTCCTCGTGGCTTATTTTTATTCACCCACCGTTTTACTTTTCATGTAACAAATTGTTATAGAAAAGGGTAGTATTATAAAGTAGTAAGAGAAGCGTGGGAAAGATTCTTA
The DNA here is from genome assembly GCA_013436015.1 of Rhipicephalus annulatus. Lineage (NCBI taxonomy): Eukaryota > Metazoa > Arthropoda > Arachnida > Ixodida > Ixodidae > Rhipicephalus > Rhipicephalus annulatus. The sequence continues at coordinate 98,999 of WOVY01005618.1, forward strand.
TTGGCGCTAAGCGATGTTTTAAGTATTTGTGTTAACGTACCTTAGCTCAAACGTTATGCTGAATGTTGCACTGGTACGAACGCGCATTTCGACGCATTACCGGCGAGTTAGAAATGGAGAGTGGTTTCCCAATTGAGATACCGATGCTGCTAACACAAATATTCTCAGCAAAATTGAGAAGGAGAGGTATAGAGAGAGTATGACACTTCCCTTTATGTGCAAAAACAGTTCATGACTGAAGTATGAGTTATGCTTGACCAGTACGCTAGCACTTCAGAGAATGTTATATTGCATAATTGAACTTCCGCCATTGCAAATTCTAGATATGGTCACGAAACCATTGCAATCTCATTCAATACGTTAACATTTGAGATTTCAATACATTACCGAATCTCCGCTATTGCAAGTTAAATGCTTTCCAAGAAAGCGGCTATTTTCAACATTCTGACTATTCAGTCCCCAAGTAATTAAAAAAACACCAATAATGTCCACCGTTAAAGACAATCAGCTGAATTGTAATGCTTGTGTCGATTTGTTAACCTACGCCTGTTAATAACATGCCTCTCCACCGTTTTGAATCTTTTCCCTTCCCCTCCTCGTAGAGTAGGGTAGATAACCGGATATTTTAATTTAGATTGACATCTCTACTGTTAACTCATCTTTACCTATGTTGCTTTCTCTACAATGATTCAAATACCAGGATAGTTGTTCTTTCAGTAAAATTTCTTTATCAGGGCATGTCTCACGTAACGGGCTGGCGATGGACGAGTGCTCAGTTACTAAAGATCGAAACAAACGCACCTTGCATCTCGACTGCTCTTCGGGCTCCCGAAGTCTCATGCGCGCGGCGTGTTTATCGTCTGCGTCCAGCCGTGCCGCCGCCTGCTTTGAAACTCGGCCGTCCTTGGGCACCCCCAGTGACGTAAAAATTGGTTGCCAGCTCCGCCGCCAGGCGTCCTGCCGAATGAGTAAGGGAAGCCCGCTTACACACGCGAGAACTCGGCTGCGAAACGCGCGAAGGCTTCGCGTCTAAGCGGTGGGCAACGGGTCACAGCTGAGAGAGCAATGAGTTAACGGAGCAGCAGTACGTTGTGTATCAAATGTGAGAGAAGCCTGGCGCGGCGTTTTAAGGGCGAAGCTCCTTACGCCATAGGTCGTGCGTCCGCGATGTATGTAGTAGTAGTCGTCGTCGTCATCGTAATAGTAGGTAGCCACCTCTCGTTTAGTCCTTGGAATGTCAGCTGGATGGCGGTACTTCTATATGATGAATATATCATAAAAAAATGGGAGATGGCGATGCTTGAAGTGTTCACTAGATGGACAGACGGACAGACAGACAGATGCACGAACGGACGGATAGACAGACGGACGCACTAATGAATAGATTAAGGCATGGACGGACGGATGAACGTATAGACGCATGCATGGACGGACGCAAGAATGAATGGACGAGTGCATGAACAGACGCACGGAATCATGTATGGATGCCGGGTCGAACGCAGGGACGGACACACGGACAGCCGCACGGATGAACGGATGGATGCATGGACAGACGCACAGACGGACGGCCACGTGTACGTACGGACGGAAGCAAGAATGATCGAACTGACGGACGCTTCGCCCCACTCATCATCATTCCGTCCATGGATATGCTGTTTTTTTTTATTCACTGGTAAGACAGAGCTCCGACACACGTTTCGTGTGCTCGAGGGTAATAGTGAAGACTTTTTGTGGGTTCGAACGCATTCTGTGGTATAGGACACTTGGTGTCAAAATTAGAAATGGCTAGGCAATAAATTTGCCGAAGTAGTAGAATGCCGAGCATCAGACTCCACTCCTTGCACAGCGCACTAGTTGCTCAGAGCAAGAGAAGTTTGAGCCTGCTTGCAAACTGCTCACTTTTATTTGTTTGTTTGTCCATTTATTATTTTCCCTCCGAATAAAGCGGTAGGTGAAAACCATTGTACGTTCCCTCTTATGGTGGAAATACAACGAAAGTTCTTTTGCGGCACAAGGTGGCGCTGGTGTACCGCTTTCTGTCGTACGAACGAGAGGCGATAAAGAAGGAGGAGCACAGCAGTTCCCGCTCCCCCCATTGGCGAGGGCGCGAACAAGCCGTGGAGATGGCACGGCTTTGCCGAAGCCAGCCGGCTACGCGACTCTGATCACGTCGGTAC